>CAUYRT010072297.1:0-11141 GCA_963574885.1 Lepilemur ruficaudatus
GGGGAAGGAAATCTTCTAAAACTGATTTATGTGAATAGCTGTACAACTTGGTAAATTTACTAAAAATCATTTAATTGTTCACTTAAAATGGAGTAATGGCATGGAATGTAAATTATACTTCAATAAATTTGTCAAAAAAACCAATGTGGAGTGAGCTCTGAGGAGCAGGGAGAAAGAAGCCGCATAGCTGTTGCTAGTCCTTCAAAAGCGAACCAGTTAAAAAACCGAACCCTAATGAGTAGTGGTAGTAAACAAGCTGAACAGTCGCTTCCATCTGAAATTTCTATCAAGGAGGCTGGCTGGTCAAAGGGTTATCTTAGGAAATGGTCTCAATAGCAGGGACATCCCTGATTTCTCAAAGATTGCACGGGACCTTGATGGCCTGTGTCCGATTTTTTTTTTTTTTTTCTGTATCCTTTCACCTGGGAAAAGCACAGTGTATAGTAGGAAAGGAAAAGAGAAGAGGAAAAAAATTCAAGATAGCTACAATTGCTAAAAGCTGTCATTCACTGGATGGCCTAAGATGAACAGAGCTGTAAATAAGCACTTCATATGCCTCACAAAATCCCATAAGAGAGATATCAGCCCATTTTACAAATGAAGAGAATAGTTCAGAGGGGTTGTGTAATTTCTCTAGGGTCACACAGCTAACTAAGAAGCAGAGCTAGGATTCAAACCAATGTCTACCCAAGGCCAAATCCAGTGCTTTTTGCCCTCTACTTTGTTTCTCCTCTACTCTCTCAGAAGGAGGATTCTAGAAAACATGTCATCTGTCCTTACAAAGAATTCTAGCCCTTTAAAACCATAAAGTCATTAGCTGATGTTTTTGAAGTCATTAATTATGTGGGTCATATATGTAGAAAATGACTTAGAGTGTTTTTCTAGTTTGTTCAAATCATGTTACATATTTAATCCTTTAAAACAGCAACGGATAAAAAGATACTAAAATGTCAATAAAACTGGACATTTAGGAACAAAGCATCGTTGCATTCCCTAACCGTAAGTCCCGCTTTCATGGTTTAGCCACGTCCCCCACACTCCCAAACTCCCCATGCTACCTTACCAAACAGTCCTTGCTCCCGGGTGCTCAGAGGTAAAGGTATACTCAACAGTCATTGCAATAAAAATGTTTAAAATAGTTACATTAATGTGTGCGGTCTACCCCTCACAATACCCCCTCAGATACAGGCAATGTGTTTTTCTTTTTACAAAGAATGAACTCGATGTTAGAGAAGATAATAACCGGACAGGGACACACAGCTAGTCAGTGGGCTGAGACTCGTTTCTGTCTAATTTCAGAGTCTCTGTTCTTAACCGTTGTGCTGCAATCACTCTTCCCTTGCAGATCATCCTTACTATCAGATTAGCACCCCTCTCTTGCATAGACATCTCTGTATCAAGTACCCGATACAGGACGAGAGACGAGTGCTCTTGCACACCTTGGTCTGAACACCACCCTGACTCCAGAGTCTTCTGGAAATGAAATATATTCATTGCTGCCCAGCCAGAGGCAACTGAATTTATTAAACTCCATTATGATTTCTACGAGAGATTCTCTGCTCCATGTTGTCCATCACATTCCAAATATGTTGTTCTATCTATTCTCAAAAGCTCTTCAAAGTTTGCATCCTAAATTTCACACTTATTGCTCTGTGTCTCCCTTTTATTACTAGAGATTTTTCAAAGCAGATACATATAGTCATTGATCCAAATTCCTAGATACTGATCTACTCTGACTGGAAGGCAGCCGCACAAAATAGGTAAGACCAGGCTTTGCAAGAAGACGAGCCTGGGTTTGCATCTTGACTCTGCCACTTGCATTTTGTGCTATGTGACCTTAAGTTACTTACTTAACCTTTCTGAGTTGGTTTCCCCAGTCTGTATGTTACCAATCCAATTTTCTGTCTCTTGATGTTTCTCTTGAATATTTATGGGCATTTGATTTACAAACTTGGTACCTGCACCCCTCAAGTCTTCATCTCTGAAAGTAGTCCCACCGCCCACCCAGTTGTTTATGCCAGAAACCTCAAAGCATTATTGGTTTTCCTGTCTCTTAGCCACTCCCATGGCCAATCCATCTCCAAGACCAACAAGTTTTACCTCTACAGTATGTCTTGAATCCATGTGCCTCTCTTCTTCAAAACTATTACCCTAGCCATGCCACCATCACCCTTTTCCCGGAGGCCAAAACTTTCTGGTAATTAATCTGCCCAGTTTCTTTCTTCTCCCCATTCAATCCATTCTCCCTCGAGCAGCCTGAGTGATCATTTCAAAAGGAAAAGGAATTGTGTCACTGCCTTGTTCAAATTATACAATGGTGCCTAATTTAATAATTTCAAACTCTTCTTAATGCTTACTAGGATGGTAATTATAAAAAAAAAAAACCAGAAATATCACAAGTGCTGACAAGGATGTGGAGTCACTGGAACCCTTGAGCATTTTTGGTGGGAGTACAAAAGGTGCAGCCACTGTGGAAAACAGTAAGGCAGTTCCTTGCAAAATTAAACAGAAAATTACCATGTGATCCAGCTATTGCACTTCTGAGTTTATACCCAAAAGAATTGAAAGCAGCAACTCCCACAGATATTTGTATATTATGTTCGTAACAGCATTATTCACAACAGCCAAAAGGTGGGGGTAACTCAGAAGTCCATCTACGGATGACTGGATAAGCAAAACGCGGCAGATACATGTAATGGAATATTATTCAACCTTAAAAAGGAATGAGATTCTGACACACTCTGCAGCATGGGTGGATACTGAGGATACAGTGCTGAGTGAAACGGACCAGTCACTAAAAGACACTGTGTGATTCTACCTAGACGAGGTAGCTGGAGGAGTCAGATTCACAGAGACGACGGTAGAGTCATGGTCGCGAAGGGCTGGGAGGAGGGGAAGGGAGTCAGTGTTTAATCGGTACAGAGAGTCAGTTTGAGGAGATGGAAGAATTCTCGAGGGGATGGAAGGTAGCAATGGCTGCACACAGCGTGAATGTACTTAACGCCACTGAACTGCACACTTAAACATGGTTAAAATGGCAAAGTATATTTTATGTGTATTCACCACAACAAAAATAATATCCAGAACCCTCCCCATGCCCCGGGTCAGGCATGATCCAGCCCTTGCCTACCTCCCGACGCCCCTGCCCGGGCCTCAGCCCTCACTGCCCCGGGCAGGCGTCTCGCCACAGGCCTCAGAGTGGACTCTCCACCAAGCAGCCTTCCCTCACGGCTTCGCCAAGCCCTCTGTCCCTTCCTGTCCTGTTCTCCTCCTCCACAGGCAGCACAGGAGAGCTCCTAGTCGTGCTCAGTGGCTTAAAGCTGCCTCATTCTTTAAGAGTAAATGAAAGCCCTCATCTCTCGTCACCCTCAGGGCCCTGGGGCTTCCTCGCACGACCCAAGAAACGCTCACTTGGACATAATAACTGAGATTGATTGTGTACCTTTAATGAGAATTTCTGAGAATCTTAGCTTGTTTAATTTTAACTCATCCTAAAAAGGAGACTTCGAACTGTTTACCTGGACTGTTGCTTTAGTAGTTTTCACAGGGGGAAAAAAAAGACTTCTCAACTTTCAGATTAAAAAACAAATACATTTCAAAAGGCTTCCTCCACCCCCTGCCTTCCATCGTGGGAGTTGTTCTGCAAGGGGGAATTCCTCTGAAATAAAATTGGGAATGGCTCCAAGAGAGTTCATGTTTCCAATATTAACTCTTCTGGCTTCTGAGGACGGGCCCCGCCCACTCTTTAATCATATCTGAGGAAATTCCCCGGCCTGGTAAAAGATCATAATGTCTTAAGAAGGTTGATGAGCTCATGAAAGGCAATTGAATTCAGAAAGCCAAGACACTCCCAGAAACCTCTTTAAAGCTACTTTTCCCTTTCCTCAACCTCTTGAATTTTTCAGATCAGTACCATACCAAATTTTAAATTATTTTCAAAATAGCTTTTATTTACTACATCGCAAAGCAGAGAGCAGCTCGTTCTCCATTTCCCTGAAACTCTTCCTGTTGCCCCACCTTCGTGAATATTAAAGAGCTCAGAGAAGTAAGCTTTAAAAATTTTGTGATCCCCAGCTTATCTTCAATGGGTTCGGCATTCCAAATTTCAATTTTCAGTGTGAGGATTATCTAATGTCCACCTTCAAATTTCATGAGAGAAAGTAAGATAGCAGATCTCAGATGATGAGAAAGAAGCCTTCTTAATCACTAAAACACTCAAAATTTGCAAGGGAAGCCAAAGGTATCAGCACTAACAGTGTATTTGTTCACATGAGGTTATTTACACCCCCTCCCGACTCTGCTTCTTTAAGGCAGGCACATGATAAAATGAAGGAAACGGCATAAAGTATAGTTGACTGGGTTGCAAAGCTGTCCCAGCTGCTGGAAGCACTGCAGCTCGGGCCCCCGCTCTCTGACTAATACGTGCACAGAGGCCATGTTTATTATTTATTTTCTTGGCTCACAAAACAAAAGATTAAAACTTCAGGTGAAAACAAGAGATAAAGAGGGAAAGTGTTCTCATATTAATCCTACCATACTGCAGTAAAGAAAGTGTAAGTCCTGAAATAAAGACAGCGTTTTATAGATGACAGCTGTTTGTAAATGTAGAAAGCCGAGAGATTTCCATTTATGGACTGCAAGCGCATTCCAGTACAGTGTCGGGTTCTGTGCGGTGATAAGGCCAGAGCAGGAAGCCACGCGAGGCCAGGAAGGAAGCGCTATCAAGCCTGGAGCAGGCAGGGTCGCGCAGGGAGCTGGGCAGGCTCAGAGCTTCAGCTGTGTAACCACTGCCCTATTTTTAAAAGATAAACAGCATGAATAGCACAGATCGGCACTGGGGCTGCTTCGGATTCCTCTACACCGCACAGGAGCTCACTCTTAGCTTTTGCCAGGCTTCACAAGTCTCCCCAAAACGTGCATGGGGCAGAGATTGCTCAGGATGATTTGGCTACGGCCTTTCATCTAGTATCCACATCTGGCTTTAAGGACCTCTTGTTGTCCGAGCAGATTTCCAAGGGCTCCATTTCTCATTCTCCCTCAACCCACTGCCATCACCACTTGCTGGGGAAAAAATCCTAATATGAGTTATTGGCAAGAAGAGAAAATTCTCACCTTATTAATGAGCCAGTGACATCTGAGATGCAGTCAGCCAACAGAACTCATTAGGCTGAAGACTTTGATGATGCTTCTCAGAGTCCGTGTCCAGATTAACGAGCAGTTACTGGGTGCCCATCATATGCTAAGCACTGGGCAGGGCCCTGGTCTCAGGGAGACCCATTGGCTGCCCTGGCCCTCATGGAGCACACAGCCTCAAGGGTTAAGATGTTTACCCTTTTCCTTAGATACGAATATTTGGCATGCGTGTGGTCAGGGCAGTAATAATGGTATACAATGGCCACAACAGGAAGATGGACAAGGAGGTCCTAACCCAAGCTCAGTGTGAGAGTGGGATCCAAGAGGAACTTGAGGGTGAGTGGGCATTGCCCAAAGGAGGTGGGAAGAAAAACAAACCAGGAGAAGTGTGCCCCCAACCAGACCAGCAGCATCCTCAAGGCACAGAGGCCAGAGACACACAGCCACTGCCTGATCACACAAAGTCTCAAAGAGTAACAATGGGCCATCAGGCATTTTCCCATGGCTGTGAAGGGTGAATAGCTCCCTGGTGCTGGGAAAATGGGGAAGAAACAACCATACGCTTGGGAACCCAGACCAATCCCTGGAGCCCGTCCGACATCTTGAGGCTGTACCACCTCCTGGATGGAGCTGGAATATCCATCAGGAGGCCAGACATAGGGTTTTCCATTCGTGCGTTACTTCACTTAGGATAATGGCCTCCAGTTCCAACCAAGTTGCTGCAAAAGACATTATTTCCTCCTTTCTTATGGCTGATGGTGTATTTATGCCGCATTTTCTTGATCCGATCCTTCATTAATTGGCACTTAGGTTGATTCCGTATCTTTGTGATTGTGAATTGTGTGCGATAAACGTAAGAGTGCAGGTGTCTTTTTGATATAAAGATTTTTTTTTCCTTTTGGTAAATACCCAGTAGTAGGATTGCTGTGTCAAATGGTAGGTCTACTATTAGTACTTTTAGCAATCTCCATACGGTTCTCTATAGAGGTTGTACTAATTTACATTCCCACCAACGGTTTACAAGCATTCCCTTTTTACTGCATCTGTGCCAACATCTATTGTTTTTTGACTTTTTAATAATGGCCATTCTGTCTGGAGTAAGGTGGCATCTCGTGGTTTTAATTTACATTGCCCTGATGATTAGTGATGTTGAGCATTTTTTAATGTTTCTTGGCCATTTGTATATCTTTTGAAAAATATCTGTTTGGATGGGCACAATGGCTCACACCTATAATCCCAACACTTTGACAGGCTGAGGTAGTAGGATCACTTCAGGCCAGGCATTCGAAACTAGCCTGGACAACATAGCAAAACCTTTGTCTCTACAAAAAATATTCTTAAAAATTAGCTAGGCACAGTGGCATGCACCTGTAGTCTCAGCTGCTCAGGAGGCTTAGGCAGAAGGATCGCTTGAGCCCAGGAGTTCGAGGCTGCAGTGAGCTATGATTGTGCCACTGCACTCCAACCTGGGTGACAGAGCGAGGCCCTATCTCTTAAAAAATTAATTAAATAATTAAACAAAAAATAAAAATGTCTATTCGTGTTGTTTGCCCACTTTTTAATGAGATTATTTGTTTTTTCTTGCTGATTTGTTTGAGTTCCTTGTAGATTCTGGATATTAGTTCTTTGTCAGATGTATAGTTTGCCAATATTTTTTCCCATTCTGTAGGTTGTCTGTTTACTCTGTTGATTATTTCTTTTGTTGTGTAGAAGCTTTTGTTCATCAGAATTTTATAGTTTTCTTCATGCAGCTCCTGTACATTTTTTCTTAGATTTATACCTAAATATTTCATTTTTTGGTGCTAATGTAATTGGTATTATGTTTTTAATTTAAATTTCATTGGTTTATTGCTAGTGTATAGGAAGCTATTGACTTTTTTGTGTAGCCTTGTATCCTGCAACCCTGCTATAATCACTCATTAGTTCCAGGAGTCTTTTGTTGATTCCTTTGGATTTTCTACACAGATGATCATGTCATCTGTGAATAAAGATAGTTTTATTTGTTTTTTCCCAATTTTGTCTTATTGAATTAGCTGGAACTTGCAGTGTGATACTGCAAAGGAGTGATGAGAGGGGACATCCTTGCCTTGTTCCTGACCTTAGCAAGAAAGCTTCAAATTTCTCACCATTATTTATCATGTTAGCTGTAGGCTTTTTGTAGATAGTCTTCATCAAGTTAAGAAAGTTCCCCCTTTATTCCTAGTTTACTGAGAGTTTGTATCATGAATGGGTGTTTGATGCTGTCAAATGCTTTTTTCTCCATCTGTTGATACGGTTATGTGATTGTTTGGACTGTTGATGTGATGGGTCACATTAATTGATTTTATAATGTTCAACTAGACTTGCATACCTGGGATAAGTCCCACCTGGTTGTGGTGTACAATTCTTTTATATTAATGTCAGATTCAATTTGCTGATTTTTTAAGGACTTTTGTATCTATATTCATGAGAGATATGGTTTGTAGTTTTGTAGTTTTCTCTTCTTACAATGTCTTTATCTGGTTTTGGTATTAGGGTGATGCTGGCCTCATAGAATGAATTAGGAAGCATGTCCTCTGCTTCCATGCTGCGAAAGACAGCGTAGAGAATTGGTGGCATATCCTGAAGTGTTTGGTAGAATTCACCAGTGAACACAACTGGGCTTGGTGCTTTCTGTTTTGGAAGGTAATTAATTATTGATTCCATTTCTTTAATAAATATAGGCCTATTCGCATTGTTTATTTCTTCTTGTGTGAGTTTTGACAAATTATATCTCTCAAGGAATTGGTCCATTTTATCAAATGTGGGCATAGAGTTGTTCACAGTATTCCTTGATTATCCTTTTAATGTTGACAGGATCTGTATTGACATCCCCTTCTGTTGTTTCTGGTATTCATAATGTGCGTTCTCTCCCTCTCCCTCTCTCTCTCTCTCTCCCCAAACTCCGCTTCTCTCTTCTTTCTTCTCTGTTTCTCCTTTTGTCTTTTTAGTTACCCTGGCTAGAAGCTTATCAATTTTATCAAACTTTTCAAAGAACTGCTTTTGGTTTTCTCTGTTGATTTCCTGTCTCAATTTCATTGATTTCTGCCTTAATTCTTACTATTTTTTTCTTCTGCTTATTTTGCATTTAATTTGTTCTTTTTCTAGCTTTCTAAGGTGGAAACTTAAATTATTGATTTTAGATTTTTCTTCTTTTCTAATATATGCATTCAATGCTATAAATTTCCCTCTAAGCACTGCCTTCTCTGAATCCCATAAATTTTGATCAGTTGTGTTTTCATTTTCTTTTAGTTCAAAATATTTTAAAATTTCTCTGGAGATTTCTTCTTTGACACGTGTTATTTAGAACTGTGTTGTTTTATCTCCATGAGTTTTGGGATTTTTCGGTTATCTTTCTCTTATTAATTTCTGGTTTAATTCCATTGTGGCCATAGTTTTGTTGGCATTTATCCTGATTGATATTATCTGAGCCTCCTGGATCTGTGGTTTGATGTTTGCCATTAATTTGGGAGAAAGTCTCAGTCATTATTATTTCAAATATTTCTTCTGTTTCTTTCTCTCTTTCTTCTCCTATGGTATTCCCATTACGTGTATGTTATTCCTTTCATACTTGTCTCACAGTCCTCGGATGTTCTGGAGTTTTGTTGTTTTTTGTTTTTTGGGTTTTTTTTCAGTCTTTGTTTCTTTGCTTTTCACTTTTTGAAGTTTCTGTTGATATATCCTCAAGCTCAGAGATTCTTTCCACGGCAATGTCCAGTCCACTAATAAGCCCCTTAAAAACATTCTTCATTTCTGTTACAGTTTTTTTTCAATCTCTAGCATTTCCTTTTGGTTCTTTCTTTGGATTTCTATTCCTCTACTTATATTGCTCATGTGTCCCTTTATACTGTCTAGTTTACCCATCAGAGTCTTTAGCATACTAAGCACAACTATTGTAAATTTCTGGTCTGATAATTCCAACACCGCTGCCATATCTGGGTCTGCTTCTAATACCTGCTCTGCATCTTCAAATTGGGTTTTTCGCCTTTTGCTATGCCTTGTCATTTTTTTACTGACGGCTAAATATGATGTACCACATAAAAGGAATTGTGTAAATGCACCTTCAATAGTGTGGTGGTGAGGTGTGCGGGGAGAGGAAGCCTTCAGCATCCCTATGATTAGATCTCAGTCTTTTGATGATCCTGTGACTCTGGATTGCAAACGTTACATGTATTCCTCAGTTTTTTTTCTCCCCCTTAGGTGGGACAGGATGGCTAGAGTGGGCTGCAGTTGGGTATTTATTTCCCTTCTCTCACGTGGCAAGCTAAAGCTGATTGGAGTTGGCATTTCCCTTCCCTGGGTCAGTAAGTCTCCAATAATGTCGCAGGAGGTTAGGTTCTGGTTAACCAGCTTCTCTTAAGGGCAGGCCTTATTTAAAAAGAATGGAATACTCTGGTATATTCCAAAATGGTTGATTTTCCCCTCCCCATGTCAGAAGAATGAAGGGATTCCCCCTCCAATATTTAGTGTGAGGACCTGCATGAGCGCCAGAGGTAAATCTCGCAATATCATGGAGGCCCCCTTATAACCGGCTCCCCTGGAGCTTTAACTCCCAGGCCTGTCCCCATCTCGCCTCCAGTAATTTGTCAACTACAGCTCAGGTTTTCCTGCCCTGGTACTAATTCCCAGGGAGGTTTCTGTACATGAGTCTCTGCTCCAGTAAATCACAACTCCCCGTGTTCTCCTGTTTGTCTCTCCAATTTCGGGGGCAGGAGTTTGTTCTTCTGTCCTCCCCTCTCTCACAGACCTAAGAAGAATTATCACTGACTCAGTCTGTTCAGCTTTCTACTTGTTGTTAGGATGGAGTGGCAACTTCCAAACTCCTTACATTACAGAACTGGAAACAAGAAGTCCAAGGGCATAATTCTGTAAGTTTGATCTAGACCTCCTTGGAGAGGCACAAAGTCCACTCCAATCACCTTTGTATAAAAGAACACCCCAATTTACTCTCTGTCCCTCTACTATGCATTATTATTCCATTTCATTTACCATTTGTATATTAGACCATTACTTATTATTTGTCACCATCCACCTGAATGGAAACATAATGATTTTGTCTGTTGTGTTCATTGCTTTTTACCTCGAGACCTAAATCACACAGTAGGTGATCAATGAATATTGATTTATTTGGAGGGAGTGTAAGTTGGTAAAACGTCTTTGCAATAAAGCTTGGCATTATCCTGTGAGGTAGGAGACATGCATATAGGGTGACCCATCTATGACACTCCTACAGATACAGCTTGGAGAAACTCTTGCACACATACGTACAGACCATATATAAGAGCAATGAAAACCAACCCCTTGGGTGCTTACAGCATGGATGAATCCACTAACAAGTGATTTCTATCTGTCACTGCGCATTGCTAACACAGAGTGAGCAAAAGAACAAAGACAAATGAATACATACAAAATCATTTTATCATTTAAATTTTAAAAAGGCCAAACTAAACTGTAATATTTAGAGGTATATTCATAGGTGGTTAAAATTATGAACAAACAAACAAAAAAACAAGGATATAATGATCGTACAATACAGTCTTTGCCCCCAGCAGGAAGAGGAAATGTGTGGGGATTGTGCAGAGCCAACAATATCATGGCTTGACTGCTATTTTGATGGGTGATGTGTTATTACTTGTTAAGTTGCACATACATGTTTTATGTACTTTTAATATTTATGTTCTATTTTATAATTGAAAAGTTTTTAAAAAATAGAACTTCAGTAGGTTTTTTAAAAATATAGGATTCAAAATGAAAAGTAATTGCCTTAAAGTCAAAAACAAAAAAGAAGGCCGGGTGTGGTGGGTCACGCCTGTAATCCTAGCACTCTGGGAGGCTGAGGCAGGAGGATCGCTCAAGGTCAGGAGTTCGAAACCAGCCTGAGCAAGAGTGAGACCTCGTCTCTACTATAAATAGAAAGAAATTAATTGGCCAACTAAAAATATATAGAAAAAATTAGCCGGGCATGGTGGCACATGCCTGTAGTCCCAGCT
>CAUYRT010072299.1:0-32920 GCA_963574885.1 Lepilemur ruficaudatus
TTAGGTTTCCCAAAAAACAGTCTAAGCTTACGAAATGTATTAAGTCACAAGGTTTTTAATCAGCAGTTCATTGATTCCAGCAGGACAGGTGTGAGAGCAAAAAGCTATGGATGCTGGTAGAATACATTTGTAGGCCAGCTCACTGCTACTTAAAAAATCAAAGCAATAGATATTTTAGAGGAATTTAGTCCCCCTCCCCCGCCCTTCAGTAGTAACTTTAAGACAAGGGGTGGCAGGTCACAGTGGCTCACGCCTGTAATCCTAGCACTCTGGGAGGCCAAGACGGGAGGATCGCTCAAGGTCAGGAGTTAGAAACCAGCCTGAGCAAGAGCAAGACCCCATCTCTACTAAAAATAGAAAGAAATTAATTGGTCAACTAAAAATACATAGAAAAAAATTAGCTGGGCATGGTGGCACATGCCTGTAGTCCCAGCTACTCGGGAGGCTAAGGCAGAAGGATCACTTGAACCCAGGAGTTTGAGGTTGCTGTGAGCTAGGCTGATGCCATGGCACTCTAGTCTCAAAAAAAAAAAAAAAAAAAAAAAAGCCTACTGTCTCTGGAAGCAGTGTGCCCCAAACTTACCACTGGGAATTTTCCAAGCAAATCCTAGATAAACTTGTTGACACTGTTATACCATATTTTCCTGCCATGTAGACTTTAGTTCAAATATATTGAAAATTTCAAAACACACTTTGATCCTCTGTATTTTTTTCTAATTAAAAAATCTGAACAAAGAATTAGATAAGTTTACATGGCAGTCTATGTATATAGAAAATGCTATCATTAGAAATCATTAGAAATACTATGTAAAGATTACTACATTGATATTAAGGTTTCAAAAATATTGGGTATTCTTCTTCAAATGAAAGTAATATATATTCATTTTTAAAAGGTAGCTAAAACATATAATAAAGAAGAAGAAAAATTTTCAAAATCAGGCATAATCCCACAGTCTGGGTAAAAGCTTTTAGAATTTATACATATTCATCCAGTATTTTTGTTCTATGCATGACACACAGCTGTGTGTGTATATATGTGTGCATTCACATGTGTGTGTGTGTGCATTCAACAAACACTCCTTGAATGTTTACTATGATCCAGGTCTGGTTTCGGATGTCATTGCAAAATTATTTAAAAGTGAAATTAATATTCCATCATCCACAAACACCACAATTTAGTTAACCCAGAGCCCATTTTTTTTTAATATATAGGTTGTTTTCAAAGCTTTGTGTTACTATAAGCACCACATTCTTTTAGCTATATATATATATGTATATCTAAATATAAATATACGTCTAAGCATATAGGTGTGTGTACGTGTGTAGGCAAATTCCTAGAAGCACAAGCATCAACATTAGCAGACTTTTTAACATGCACTGTGCGAAACGACTCCAGTGCAGTCGCACAACTGAGGCAACTAGCCACAGCAAGCCCCATCTCACTGCAAGCTCTTCAGCATTGGTTATCGTGGCATTTTTAATCTTCGCTAATTTGTTAAATGAACTATGATCTCACATTTGATTAGCATTACTTTATTACTGACAAAAATCAAACATATTATATGTTTATTCCCCATTTGACTTCCTCCTATTAATTGAATAATTTCTATTAGTTCTCTGCTTTTCTATTAATTTGTAAGCAGTTTAGATTACATTTTAATTGAATATGTTGAACATATGAAATTGCCAGTAGTTGAACAGTTTTCACAAAAATGGCAATTTCTCCCACTCCACCTATAATACTTCAAATACACCTTTTAGTTCTCCATTTGTGTGTCAGTCTTATCATTGAAGATGCAAAGAAATTTTCACATTTATGTGATAAAGCTTATCAAAATACTTCTTTTGTGATTACCATCTTTGGTGGAATGCTTTAAAAAAACTTCTCAGCTTTCCCTCACTTATATTCACCAATACCATTTCTTAGGACTTTTACTGTGTCTTTTGTTAAGAATTTAAACCTTTAATCCTTCTAGAATTTGTATTGGTATTGGTATAGAAATTTAACTTTTTTCTAAATACTTAAAAAACTGTCTTAAAACCATTCCTTTCAACACAGGTTTGAAATGTCTAAAATGATACCTGTATCAACTTTACTATGTTAAGAGGAGAGTTAAATTCCCTAATTACAGGCCAAGCATCATGTTTACATTCTGTTATGTTATATCATACAATATTATAGAACACCAATGACTCATTATAAAATGTGAGTTGCTATTTATAAATTATCCAAAGTATGCACAGGTATGGATATTACTTCAGAAAATAAAAAACAGTATGATTTAAAATTACTTATAAATTAGGAAATATTTATTACACCTCATAATGAATCTCTGCAGTTCGACTTCACTTTATGTAGAAGTATTTTCATTACACAATGTGACTGTGGGCAAAGTTCTTCCATTGAGAAGATATATAATCTAGAATTTCTGCATTCCAATTTTGCAGAAAGTACTGTGGAGACACTTTGGGATCAAGGTTTTCCTTAAAGGATTATTATTAGAACTGCTTCTTTGTTGCTTAGTATTCTAAAGAAAGACAAAAAATAAACAATTGCTTGTTCACATATACTATGTTAAAGGCTTTTGGTCAACAGTTCATGCATTATTTTATTCGGAAGTAAAAATCCTCTTAATTATAAACAATTGCTGAACAAGAGAACAACGCTCAAGTAGTAGTTATTAAATTTTTAAGACCCATATTTTGCCATCTGACTTTTAAAAAGTAATACAACTGTAATTTTTCTAGAACTTTTGAGTGTTTCTCACTCAATATTTTTTTTAATCAATGAAGAAGTTGAAATCCCAAAAAATAGCCAAAGAATTGTATGTAGGCCATTATTTCGTACCAGGCTAGTGTTTTAGGGCTGCTTCAAGTGAATCAGCATTGGCTACTCAAGTAGCAACATCTAGTTCCAATATTGTACAGTGGAGCTTCTCTACCATGACTGCATTGTTACCTAAGTTGATGTATATTTTGAAATGAACTCTTTAATTCAAATTGTGCTAATAAAACTCCTCCAGTGAATTATATGCATCTACACTTGAAACACCCAGAAAATAAGCCTAATAATTTTATGCTAACCTATTAAGATAGATATTAAATATTTGTATGTAGAGCATAAAGACAATCAAGCATAATCAGGCTTTTAAACAAATCCATTTTGAGTAGAGAAAAAACTATGAGCATACAGTACCATTAGATATTCCTTTAGCATGCTTTGCCTAGTGTTTTTACTGATAGTGTTTCATTAACTTGGCAAGACTAAGCTGAGAGTATATCAAAAAAGAGAGTGCTATCCAAGAGATTTAGGTGTACCATGAAAGATGATCTATAAATGATTTGTAAAGGTTCTCAAAGACAATGAGAAATAGAAAAGAATAGAATAGAACAGAACAGAAATTTTGTACCTTTCATAAAATATATGATTGCACAATGAGTTACTAAAAAACGAAGGATTCACATATCAAAGACCATACTTTCAGGAATCAGTGCTACCATACATTCCTAGAGAAATGCGGAT
This sequence comes from Lepilemur ruficaudatus, assembly GCA_963574885.1. Classification (NCBI taxonomy): domain Eukaryota; kingdom Metazoa; phylum Chordata; class Mammalia; order Primates; family Lepilemuridae; genus Lepilemur; species Lepilemur ruficaudatus. Next base: position 3,524 of record CAUYRT010072299.1, read on the forward strand.
ATAGTTGTAGAGCAGGAAAAGGTAGTTGGACAGGTATGCAGCATCAGGAGGCTTTATTTATGCAACCAAAAATCAGTGCCTTCTTTTTTTAAATAATAACCAGGGTGTTGATTTCAGAGGGTCATTGGATTTGGCCATGGTCTTTCAGTTTTGTTAATTATGTGCTCAGAGTAATGCACATTTTTATCTACAGGTGGCAGACCTCTTAAAAATCAACTTCAATCATATTCAGTATTTTATTTTGGTTTTTTTTTTTTTTTTTTAGCTGCCATCCACATTAAAATGTAAGTGTGTGCTGTTCAGAGTTCTCACTAATGTTGCACAATTTAGATGATAGATTTGTCAACAAAGTGGCTCATTCTCAAAGGCCAGTGAACTCTGTCGGGATAAATGCCTTAAAAATTGTATATTGCAGGGTAATCTTTAATTATACAGAACTCACTTGACAATTTACAGTATATTGGGATTATTTGCCTTTTTCAAGCAATAAAGCATTTTTAGATTAGGGTGACTGAGGGAAAAAAAGTGATTGGATTTGATAAATTGTTAAAGCAAAAAGCTTGCTTATTTGCAAGTAAAAGAGAAAGGTGACCATAAGGCATGCACAAATGACAACCACTTAGGATCACAAATTATTAACTGGCTAAATGGTTAAAGCAAATAACTATAAATGCAGTGACATTTTGAAAGAATGTTAATACAAAAGGAGAAAAGCAAAACAAAAAATACTGCCATCATGGTATAACTAACCACTATCCTCAATTTACCTCTGTAAAAATCTTAGATTTATACATAATACCTATGTGAAGTTTCTTATTGTAGTGTTGTTTTTTGGTCAATTCAGTATATAATCTGGTGTTCAACTAAGCCTTTTTGTGAGAATTGTTGATTTGTTGGAAAGGATGTTTTAACATGGAATATTTCAAAATATGTATAAATAAAATATTCATAATTTTATAGTTCTAAAAACAATTTCTTTCTATTCAATCTAATATCTTACTATGCCTAATATCCTTTATCAAATTTCTCAGAAAAAGAATACTGGAAAGAATAAACGCGTATTTTGCTATCCTATTAGTCTTCATTTCCAATGTGGGAAATTCTTCACAAGCACCTTAAATTATGTTATCTAATTTTGAAAGGTATCTCAGTTTAATTTATACTATTTGCAACCATATTTCTCCCTCTTAAAACACAAAAACACCACCAAAGAAAGAAATAAAACCCATATCAACTATTTGCTGTATTATTTTAACATTTACTTACTAGGAAACGCATGCACAGAACATGTGCAGTTTAACAAAAGGTAAGAAAGCACACACCCGCGTTACTACAGCACAGGACATTACTGGTACTCTCTCTTGAGTCGGAAGTGTTCCCTGACCCAAATTCTCCCTCCCCTCAGCTCAAACTCTTTCCTCATTCCTAGAGTTCAGCACTCCCTGCCTTTTACAGAAGCACTTCCTTGCTTTTCTTTATAGCTTTACTATCTCCAGGGCATTCCTAAACAATATAATTTAGTTTGCCTGGAATCATCCTACATGTATTCTGATGTGTCTTGATTTTTCCACCTAATATTAATTAGAGCACAAAGATTCTTCCATTTTCATCATTTCATATTTCACTGTATGATTGTTCTATAATTTTCCAACTTGCTGATGGCAACTGAGTTGTTTCCAGTTTTTTGGCAAATACAAATATTTCTCCTGTGAACCTTCTCATATATGTCTTCTGTTATACATATACACATATTTCTCCAGGATACTTATCTAGAATTGCTACTGCTTGTGCAGGGGCTACAAATTTCAACTTTACTAGGTACTATATTCAAAAGTGTTTGTTCCAATTTGCACCCAGCACTGTATGAGTGTTGCTGCTGCTAAGTCCCTGCCAATGCTTTGAACTGCTAGATACTTTAGTTTGCCCTGTTCTGATGGATCTCACTATTAGTTTAATTTGTATTTCTTTGATTACTACTGAGATTAAGCACTTTTTCACATGTTGGACATTTAGACATATTATTGGGCATTTGGATTTCTTCTTTTGCCTATTTTTTCTCTTTGATTATGTGAATTTTTACATTTATTCGTAGTTTTAAAAAAATCTATTCTGAATACCAACTTTATCAATGATGTTTTGCAAATTTATTCTGTACGCTGTGTCCTGTCTTTTCATTCTTTTTCTGATGCTTTCCGATAAACAAGAAAAATAACGGCTGATGTGTGGTTTTTTTTGGCTTAAAGAATCCTTCTCTATTTCCAGATCATGTTCCCAGGTTATTCTTCTAGAGTCTCTAATAGGACACTGATTCTTTTGTCTTTTACACTTAAGCTTTGAACAACTAAAATTGATGTTTGTGCATGATGTGAAGTAGAGATCCAATTTCAATTTTTATATAGAAAATCAATTTTCACAGTATACATATATTAAAAATTTTATTTCTCTACTGCTTTGAAGTACCACTCTTATTATAAATAAAGTGTCCATATTTGTAAGCGTTTGTTTCTGGGATGTTTATTTTCTCTCATTTGTCTACTTGTCTACTCCTGCAGCAATGGCACACTTTCGGAATTAATAGAGCTTTATAATATCTCTAGGGCAAGTCCTCCTGCCCATTTCCCCCTTTTAAAAAGTGTTTTGACTATTATTTGCCTTTTGCATTTTAGAATCAACTTGTTACATTTCACACACACACACAAAGCTATACAAAAAGATAACAAGAAATAAAAGCAAAATAATCAGTTGGTATTTTGATTGTGATTACATCGTACTTACAAATCAATTTGGGAGTAAGGGACTACTTTATAATAGTGATCCTTTCAGTCCATGAGCATGGTATATCTTATTATTTATTCTGACCTTTGAAAATATTACTTAGTGAAGCTTCACAATTTTCCCCAGAGAGATACTGCCTATCGCTTACATCCCTTATTACTGGAAACTAGATAAAAATTGATGCTGACATATAAAAATACAGTTGAAGCATATCCCACCCCTCCACAGTGCCCCCCCACGTCACTCAGACGTGGGTTTACCCTCCAACCCCCAATTCCCTAGTGTTCGCTCCTACCCTTTGAGCACCATAGCGTTAATCAGTCAATACCAATTTGATGGCGAGTACAAGTGGGGCCCATTCTTCGGGTCTTGTGTCACCTCACTTTGCATAATGGACTAAACTTTTTTTAAAGGAAGATTATATTCAAATCCTATAAAAGTTATCTTGCCTAGTGTTAAGAAAAACTGTTTAGTTGATCATCTTCAGATTATAGGATAATTCTTAGTAAAATTCTTTTTTAAAAATCTACCCATTTATTTTCTAAAACATAATTAACACATTTTTGTTAATGTTTTATTCACAATTAATGGTGTCTTATTATTACTAACCCAGTTGAGGACTTGTAGCTGTTGGGAATAGGCTCTGTAAGTATGAAATTCAATTTTCTTAGCTAAGAATATTTTTCTTTCTTTAAAGTCATATTTGAAGGATTTTTGAACATGTCTAGACCTTGCTAGTATTAATGTTTTTCAGAGGATTGTTGACTTATTCACCAGAGAAGAAAGTTAGACACACAGAAATCTATGATCCAGATTGAAAAGTGAGAACATGGCAATTAGTGCAAACACATAATCTGAATTCCTATGTTAAAACTCCATTCTGTGCTACAGCAAATCCCATAATCTGATTGCACTAAAGTGACGGTAAGCAGTATATACATTAAACCATGAATTTTATGTCACTATCTTTTGTTCTCCAGCAGGGGTTTATTTCATTGAGATAACACAATTGAAGAAACTTCATGCTCTCCGAAGCACCTTAAATGAGAAACCCTGGTCCAGAACTGAAGATTCAAGCCTCAGTGAGCCAATGACCAAGTACAAAAAGCTTATGCTCCTAGAGGAGGGCTCTCTATTATCTTCAATTTCCTAAACAGATAATAATTTCTTCTGAATCAAAACTAGACTGTTATAAAAAACAAAATCTCAAGTAAGTATCATCCCTTGGTTTATAAATCCCAAGTGGATAAAAAACAAGAAAAAATGGCTCAAATGTTGCGCCTTTTTCATTTGTCACTTGTACTAAAGTAATGTGATTTTTCTGATATACCAAAAATAATGGTATTTAATATTTAAATAACTTTTACCAATCAATGAAAAGATCAATAACTAAAAACTAGGCAAAGGACTTCAATAAATATTTCTTCAAAGAAGATATATAAATGGCCAACGAGCACGTGAAAAGATGCTCAACATTATTAGTCTTTAGGGAAATGCAAATCAAAACCATAGTGATACCTAACTTCACATCTGCTGGCATGTCTATAAATTTTTAAGAAATGGAAAGTAAGTGTTGGAAGAGATACGGAGAAATTGGATCCCTTGTACATTGCTAGTGGGGATGTAAAATGGTACAGCCACTGTGGAAAAAAATTTGACGGTTTTTCTAGTATACCACTTTCATTCACTTCTCCTTTTTTTTCATATGATTTTTAGTTTTTTCTTAGTGGCCACCCTGGGTGTTACAATTAATATTTTAACTATACAACACCCAAGTTTGAATTAGTGCCAACTTAGTTTCAGTGGTATGTAATACTCTGCTCCGTGACAGGTCAGTTCCCCTCTTTTTTTTTTTTTTTTTTTTGAGACAGAGTCTTGCTTTGTTGCCCTGGCTAGAGTGAGTGCTGTGGCCTTAGCCTAGCTTACAGCAACCTCAAACTCCTGGCTTCAAGTGATCCTCCTGCCTCGGCCTCCCGAGTAGCTGGTACTACAGGCTTGAGCCACCACACCTGGCTAATTTTTGTTTTTCCATTTTTAGTTGACTGGCTAATTTTTTTTTCTGTTTTTAGTAGAGATGGGGTCTTGCTCTTGCTCAGGCTGGTCTCGAACTCCTGACATCAAGGGATCCTCCTGCCTCAGCCTCCCAGAGTGCTAGGATTACAAGCGTGAGCCACTGCGCCCAGCCAGTCTCCCTCTTTTAGGTTGTTATTGTCACAAACTCAAACTTTATATACTGTGTGTCTAATAATATAGATATATAATTATAGTTTTATGTATTTGGCTTTTAAGACATATAGGACAAAAACAGAAGTAATAAACCAAAATGTAATAATACTGGCTTTTAAAAAAATGATTTTATGTTTTTGAGCAGTTTTAGATTCACAGAAAAACTGAGCAGAAATTACGTACAGACAGCTCCCATATACTACTTCTTTCCCCACACCTCCACTCTGCCACCCCCTGCACACAGGTTCCCATATTATTAGCATCGTGTATTTAGTGTGGTGTATTTTTTTACAATTGATAAATGAAAACTGATACATTATTATTAACTAAAGTTGCTAGTATACTTTAGGGTTTGTCCTTTGTGTTGTACATTTAAATATTGTTTTAATAATATTTTTTAAATAATTTTTTTAAAATTATGATAAAATGCACATGACATTAAATTTGCCATTTTAACCACTTTTAACTATACAGTTCAGTGGCATTAAGTATATTCACATTCCTGTGCAGCTATCACCACTATCAATCTCCAGAACTTTTCATCATCTCAAATTGAAATGTTATACCCATTAAGAAATAACTCCCCGTACCTGTTAAAAAATAACTCCCCATTACCCCCTCCCATCAGCCCCTGGTAAGCACTATTCTACTTTCTTTATTAAGTCTTTAATTCATTTTGAGTTAATTTTTTGTATATGGGGTAAGGGAAGGTCCAATTTTATGTTTTTTGCGTGTGGATATCCCGTTTTTCCAGCACCATTTCTTGAAAAGATTGTACTTCCCCCATTAAATAGTCTTCACCCTTGTCAAAAATCATTTTGTTTAATGACAAATACTCAAGGGTTTATTTCTGGGCTCTATATTCAATTTCGTTGGTTTATATTTAATTATGTCTATCTTTTTGCCAATACCATACTGTTTAGATTATTTTAGTTATGTAGTAAGCTTTGAAATCAAGAAGTGTTATTCTTCCAACTTTGCTCTTCTTTTCCAAGATTGTTTTGTCTATTTGGGGTCCCTTGAAACTCTATATAAATTTTAGGATGTTTTTTTTTTAAGTTCTGCAAAAAATATCATTGGGATTCTTACAGGGATTACACTGAATCTTATAGATCACTTTGGATAGTATTGACATCTTACCAATATTAAGTCCTCCAATCAATGAACACAGGATATCTTTCCAATTATTTATATCTTCTTTAATTTCTTGCAGCAGTATTTTCAAGTTTTCTGTGAATAAGTCTTTGGTCTCCTCAGTTAAGCATATTCCTAAGTATTTTATTTTTTGATGCTACTGTAAATGAAATTGTTTTTAATTTCCTTATTGGATTATGCATTGTTAGTATATGGAAATACAACACATTTTGTTTGTTGGTTTTGTGTCCTTCAACTTTGCTAAACTTGTTTATTAGATCTAATCATTTTTGTGTGTTACCCTGGAGGTTTTTTACATATATAATCATGTCGTCTGTTAACATAGATACTTATATTTTTTCCATTCCAATTTAAATGCCTTTTATTTCTTTTTCTTGCCTGATTGCTTTGCCTAAAACTTCCAATACTATATTTAATCGAAGTGGAAAGTATAGACATCCTTGTCCTGTTCCTGATCTTAAGGGAAAACTTTCAATCTTCCACTCTTGAGTATGTTGTTAGCTGTGGGCTTTTCCTATATGGCCTTTATTTTGTTGAGGAGTTGAGGAGATTTACTTCTATTCCTACTTTGTTGAGGTTTTTTTTCTTTTTCATATAAGGGTGTTGGATTTTGTAAAATGCTATTTCTATATGAAAGAGATATATTTTTTCCCTTCATTCTGTCAATGGAGTATATTACATTGTTTAATTTTTGTATGTTGAACCACCCTTACATTCCAAGAATAAATCCCACTTGACCATGGAGTATTGGTCTTTAAATATACTGATGAATTTGGTTTGCTAGTATTTTGTTGAAGACTTTTGCATCAGTATTCATAAGGGATGTTGGCTGTAGCTTTGGTACCAGGCTGATGTTGGCATCATGGAATGAATTAGGACGTGTTCCCTCCTCTTCCATTTTTTTGAAGAGTTTGAGAAGGATTACTGTTAATTCTCCTTTAATATAATTCACCAATGAAACCATATGGTCCAGTGATTTTCTTTGTCGGGAGGTTTTATGATTACTGAGTCAATATCCTTACTAGGTGTCAGTCTATTCACATTTTCTATTCCTTCATTATTCAGTGTTAGTAGTTTATGTGTTTCTGGGAATGTGTCCATTTCATCTAGGTTATCCAATTTGCTGGCATACAGTTGTTCTTAATATTCTCTTATAATCTTTTTTATTTTTGTAAAAGTGATAATAATGTTTCTACTTTCATTTCCGATTTTATTGAGTCTTCTCTTTCTTTAGTCAATCTAGTTAAAGGTTTATCCATGTTTTTTCATTTCAAGTATTAATATTTGATCTCATTGATTTTTCTCTATTGTTTTTCTATTCCCTATTTATCTTTACTCTAATGTTTATTGTTTCCTTTCTTCTACTGGCTTTGGGTTTAGTTTGTCAATTGTTTTTTTTGGTTCCTTAAGGTATATAGTTTAGTTGTTGACTTGAAATTCTTTTCTTTTTTAACTATTGTTTATTATCTTCTTCAATTTCATTGAATTCTCTAATTTGTATTTTTCTTTGTTCTGCTGAATTTGGATTAAATATGCTCTTCTTTTTCTAGTTTTCAAAGGTGGAATATTAGAATATTGATGTTAGATATTTCTTCTATTCTGATATGTGCATTTGGTTCTGTAAATTTCCTGCTTTATTTGCATCCTACAAATTTTGATGTTATATTTTCATTTTGATTTATTTCAAATTTAAAAAAAATTCTTTTGGGAGTTCTTCTTTGACTCATTTGTTATTTGGAAATGTGCTTTTATGTTATATGTATATATATATATTATTTCAGAATATTACAAGGGTACAGATGTTTTAGTTACATAAATTGCTTTTGTACTGTTTGAGTCAAAGTTGTAAATGTGTCCGTCACCCAGATAGTGTGCATTGTACCCATTAGTTGTGAATTTACCAATCCGCTCCTTCCCCCGCCCACCTGCTGGATTTCCGACGAATGTTATTTCCATATGTGCACATAAGTATTGGTTAGTTCCAATTTAATGGTGAGTACATGTGGTGTTTGTTTTTCCATTTTTGTGATACTTTGCTTAGAAAAATGGTCTGCAGTTCCATCCAGGTTAATAGAAGAGGTATTAGTTTATCATTTTTTATGGCTGAGTAGTACCCCATGGGGTGTGTGTGTGTGTGTGTGTGTGTGTACCACATTTTATTAATCCACTCATGTATTGATGGGCACTTGGGTTGTTTCCACATCTTTGCAATTGTGCATTGTGCTGCTATAAACATTCGAGTGCAGGTGTCTTTTTTATAGAATGTCTTTTTTTCTTTTGGGGAAATCCCCAGTGGTGGGATTGCTAGATCAAATGGTAGTTCTACTTTTAGTTCTTTGAGGTCTCTCTGTACTACTTTCCATAGAGGTTATACTAATTTGTAGTCCCACCAAAGTGTACAAGTGTTCCTATCTCTCCACATTGACACCAGCATTTGTTGTTTTGGGACTTTTTGATAAAAGCCATTCTCAGTGGAGTTAAGTGATATCTTATTGTGGTTTTGATTTGCATTGCCCTGATGATCAGAGACATTGAGCATTTTTGGTTTTTTTTGGTTTTTTTTGAGACAGAGTCTCACTCTGCTGCCTGGGCTAGAGTGAGTGCTGTGGCGTCAGCCTAGCTCACAGCAACCTCAAACTCCTGGGTTCAAGTGATCCTACTGCCTCAGCCTCCCGAGTAGCTGGGACTACGGGCATGCGCCACCATGCCCGGCTAATTTTTTCTATATATTTTTAGTTGGCCAATTAATTTCTTTCTATTTCTAGTAGAGACGGGGTCTTGCTCTTGCTCAGGCTGGTTTCGAACTCCTGACTGTGAGCAATCCGCCTGCCTCGGCCTCCCAGAGTGCTAGGATTACAGGCGTGAGCCACTGTACCCGACCGATATTGAGCATTTTTTCATATGTTTGTTGGCCATTAGTCTATCTTCTTTTGAAAATTACTGTTAATGTTTTCTGCCCACTTTTTAATGGAATCATTTGATTTTTTTCTTGCTGATTTGCTTGAGTTCTTTATAGATTCTATTATCAGCCCTTTATGGGATGTATAGCATGCAAATATTTTCTCCCATCCTGTAGGTTTCCTATTTGTTCTAATGATTGTTTCCTTGGCTGTGCAGAAGCTTTTTAATTTGATCAGATCCCATTGTTTAATTTTTGTTGTTGGTGTGATTGCTTTGGGGGACTTCTTCATAAATTCTTTCCCTAGGCTGATGTCTATAACAGTTTTTCCAACATTTTCTTTCAGAATTCTTATAGTTTCATGCCTAGGTTTAATTCTGTTATCCATCGTGAGTTGATTTTTGTGAGTGGTGAGTGGTGCAGATCCTGTTTCAGTCTTCTACATGTGGCTATCCAATTTTTCCAGCACCATTTATTGAATAGGGATTCTTTTCCCCAGTATATGTTTTTGTCTGCTTTAAATATTTTGGGATTTTCCAGCTATATTTCTATTTTTGGTTTCTTATTTAATTTCATTCTGGTCCAAGAACATGCATTGAATTACTAATATTTCTGTTCATTTAAATTTATTAAGGTGTGTCTTTTGGCCCAGAATATGGTCCATCTTGGTGTGTGTTCCATGTGAGATTGAGAAGAATGCATATTCTGTTTTTAGATGAAATATTCTATAGATGTCAATTAAATTCAGTTGATTGTTAGTGCTGTTCAGTATAACTGTGTTCTTATTGATTGTTCTGCCTGCTGGATCTGTCAATTGCTGATAGCATGGTGTTGAAATATCTATCATAGTGGATTCATCTGTTTCTCTTGCAGTTCTAGTAGATTTTGCCTCCAGTATTTTGATAGTTTGTTTTTAGGAGCATACACAGTAAGAACTGTTGTGTCTTCTTTGAAGTTTAATCCATTCATTATTATGTAGTACCTCTGTTTATGCCTGATAATTTTCCCTGCTCTGAAGTCTGCTTGTCTGAAAATAATACAGCCACTCTAACTTTCTTTTCATTAGTGTTTGCATGTTATGTCTTAGTCTCTTTTACTTGTAAACTACCTGAGTCTTTATATGTAAAGGGGATTCTTATTGGCAGCACATAGTTTAGTCTTGATTTTTTTCATTCACCCTGAAAATATGTCTTTTAATAGGAGTATTCAGACAATTCATATTTAAAGTAATTATTGATATGGTGGGATTAATATTGAGCACATTTGTAACTATTTTATGTTTGTTGCCATGTTCTTCATGTCATATTTTGTCTTCCACTCTTTTTCTGCCTTCTCTGGTTTTAATTGAGCATTTAAAAAAATATTCCATTTATTCTCTTCCCTTAGCACATTAGTTATATAGGTTAAACATTCCTAATTTGAAAATCCACAATCTAAAGCTTTTTGAGCGCCAATGTGACTTTCAAAGGAAATGCTTTTTGAAGCATTTCAGATTTCAGATTTTTGGATTAGGGATACTGAACTGGTAAGTACAATGCAGATATTCCAAAATCCGTAAAGATCTGAAACACTTCTGGTCCCAAGCATTTTGGATAAATAATACTCAGCCTGTATTTCTTTTTTTCAATTTTCTTAGTGATGGCTATAGAATTTGTCATATACATTAGATGTATTAGCAACTATTCTAAGTCTAGTTTCAAATAACACTATACTAGTTCATTGGTAATTTACACACCTTATGACAAAGTATGCCCAATTCCTCTCTCCTGTCCTTAGTAATGTCATTCAGTTCTAATATCCATAAGCTATAATCACTGAATACATTGTTTCTATTGTTATTTTGAACAAACAATTATCTGTTAGATCAATTAGGAATAAGGAAAACACAACTGACCCTTGAAGAACACAAATTTGAACTGCGCAAGTCCACTTATGCCCAGATTTTCTTCTGCCTCTGCCACCCCAAGACAGCAAGACCAACCCCTGCTCTTCTTCCTCCTCCTCAGCCTACTCAATGTGAAGACAATGATGATGAAGAACTTTATGATGATCCACTTCCACTTAATGAATAGTAAATATATTTTCTCTTTCTTATGATTCTCTTAATAACATTTTTCTAGCTTACTTTATTGTAAGAATACAGTGTATAGTACATACCATACAGAATATGTGTTTATCACTGTTTATTTTATCAATAAGGCCTCCAGTCAACAGGAGGCTATTAGTAGTTAAGTTTTGGGGAAGTCAAAAGTCATATGTGGATTTTCAACTGCATGGTAGATGTGGCATTGGCACTGCTAACCCTTGCATTGTTCAAGGGTCAGCTGTAAAATATTTGTAAATTTCATTTATCCCTTTTTGAATAGTCTTTTTTTCTTTATGTAGGTCTAGCTTTCTGACCTATATAATGGTCTTTCTTTCTAAGGAACTACTTTCAACATCTCCTCCAAGACAGATCTACTGGCAATAAATTTTCTTAATTCTTGTTTTGTTTGTTTGAGAAAGTCTTTACTTCTTCTTTCCTTTTAAGGATTATTTTGCTGGATACAATAATTCATATGGGTATATTTTTTCCTTTAACATTTTAGATGTTTCACTCCACTCATCTTGATTGCAAGACAAACTTCTCTTTTGAAGAGAAGTTCAATGTAATTATTATCTTTGTTTCTCTATAAGTAAGGCAATTTTTTTCTTTTGGCTTCTTTGAAGATTGTGTCTTTGATTTTCTGCAGCTTGAGTATGATATGCCTAGGTGTAGATTTTTTGCTAAATTCTGCTTGGTGTTCTCTGAGTTTCTTGTATCTGTGGTTTGGCAGCCACTATGGTTTGAAAGCCCCCTCCAAACTCATGTTGAAATTTAATTGCCATTGTAGCAGTGTTGAGAGGTGAGACCTTTAAGAGGTAATGAGGGCTTTGCCCTCATGGATGAATAAATGCCATTATGGTGGGAGTGGATTAGTTATCATGGGAGTTTGGCCCCCTTTTTATTTCTCTATCTTGTTTGCTGGCTTGCCGTTTCACTATGTAATGATGCAGCAAGAGGACCCTCATTAGACGCAACCCCTCAATCTTGAACTTTCCCAGCCTCCAGAACTGTGAACCAAAAACATCTCTTCTCTTTATAAATTACACAGTCTGTGACATTCTGTTATAGCAGCAGAAAAGAAACAAAGACAGCATCTCTCATTCATTTTGCAAAATTTTCAGTCATTGTTACTCTAAATAGTTCTTTGTTCCTTTTTCTCTTTCTTCCTCTTATGGAATTCCCATTATCTATATGTAATTGTCCCCGAATTCTTGGATATTCTGTTCTGTGTTTTTTTATTCTTTTTTTCTCTTTATTTTTCAGTTTGTGGAGTTTCTATAACATACGTCCAAGCTCCCTGTCCACTGTCCAATCTAATGATGAAGGCATTCTTCAAAGGTATTCGTCATTTCTGTTACAGTGTTTTTAATATCTAGCATTTTTGAGTCTTTCAAATAGTTTTCATCCCTCTGTTTATATTACCCATTTATTCTTGTATGTTGTCCATATTTTTTTTCCATTAGAGACCTTATCATACTTGTCTGATAGTTCCAAATTTCTGCCATATCTAAGTCAGGTTCTGGGCTTTCTTTGTCTCTTCAGACTGTATTTTGCCTTTCAGCATGCCTTTTAATTTTTTTATTAAAAGCCAAATGTGATTTATCAGGCAACAGAACTCAGAAAAATAGGCCTTAAGTGTGAGGTTTTATATTTATTTGGCTAGGAGTTAGGCTGTGTTCATTGTCTGCTGTAGTTTTAGGTGTAAGAGGCTAAAATTTCCTCTACTATCCTTTTTTCCTGTTCTGTTGTCTTTGGGTTCCCCAGAGATGATGTCTTATATAGAGTCTGTTACAGTTGTTCCAGCTATAATCCCCTGTTATTATACAGGAGCCTGATCCATGTGGTGGTAAGCAATGGGGACAGGGGACATATTATATAGTGTTATAATTAGTTCTTAGTCTTTTAGTGAGCTTGTGCTCCTGTGCTGTGACCTTCTTCTCAGTTTTTTTCCTCCTACTAGGTGATACAGGAATTCTAAAGGGGGCTGGAGTTGGTTATTTCCCTTACCCCACATCAGAGGCTAATGGGGGCTGGAATTGGGTATTTCCCTTCCCTATGGTTGGTTAGGCATTGATAAAACCCGGTTCAGTTAGGGTCTGGTAAAATAGTTTCCTTTGAGGGCGGCAGGGATTTGTTAAGGAGAACAAAATGCTCTGAGCATATTTCAAATGGTTGTTCTCCCCCCTCCTCCTACTAGAAACATGAGGGGACTTTTCTCTAATCCTCATGTTGAGAACCTGTCGGGGCTCCTGGAGGTAAAACTTATGAAGATGTGGGAGCCCCTCTAAAAGAAACTCTCAGAGTTTTTAAGTGTAAAGCTAGTCAACACTGAGCCTCCAGCAATTCATTAGTTATTGTTTGTTTTCCTTCCAGTACTGGGTCTAGTAGTGGGCTTCTGTTCCTGAGCTTCTGATCTCAACAAGCTATGGTTTTCAGTATCCACTTTGCTCTCAGTTTGGGGGACAGTAGCTTTTCCTGTGACCTCAATTCTCTGACGGATCTAAGAAGAGCTGTTAATTTTTAGTTTGTCTAGCTTTTTTCCTTATAATGACAATGGGAGTAATTACTTCCAAGCTCTTTACATGTCAGATTGGAAATCAGAAGTCTCTGTTTTATTGTTTTTTGAGTGTTCATTTATGCTACTGTATGTTTCTTGTTAGAGATTATCTTAGTTATAAGTTCCCTAATAGTAGTAACTAACATGTAGGTACCATAATGTCATCCTTAGTAAACAAGTTTGAGAACAGCTTTTCTTCCTTGTCTATCTTATAAGTGTGAGATATAACAGAATCACTGCCCAATATAGTTTTAGCTCTTATGTCTTTTATCCATTTGGAAGTAGTTTTTATATATGGTATGAGGTAGGGGTCCAACTTAATTCTTTTGCATGTAGCTTTCTAGTCATCTCAGTCACATTTATTGAAGACATTTTTTTCTCACTGAATGGTCTTGGTACCACTGTCAAAAATCAATTGTCCATAGATGTGTAAGTTTATTTCTGAACCCTCAATTCTATTTCATTGATCTATATGTCTGTCCTTATGTCTGTACCACCCTATTTTGATGAGTATAACTTTGTAGTATGTTTTAAAATTGGGAATTGTGGGTTCTCCAGCTTCTTTCTTCTTTTTTAAGATTGTTTTGGCTATTTGAAGTCCCTTGCAATTTCATATGAATTTTAGTATCTGCTTTTCCATTTCTGCAAAAAAAGGCCTTTAGAATATTCATAGTGATTGTATTTGTCCCTAAGGGTTTTTAGCAAGAACTATATAGTCCGTCTTCAATTTGTGAGGTTATTTTTATTTAGCAGGCTACATTTTGAATGGTGTAAATGAAGCCAATATTCTTGTGGTAAACACAAGGTAGAAACCTTTTTTAATTTCACTACTTTAATAGACTCTGTGTATCAGAGATTTACAACCACCATATTTATATATTGGGAATAATTCATCATTATTAATCCTTGCAGGGAGAAATTCCATAAATTGGCTTTCGAGAAATGCTATTGCAGTGTGCTGTACAAAAGGATGCTAGCAGTTATAACATCTCTTTAAAAACTTTGATAATATCATATTTCTTTTCCTATATCTATTTAAAAATTATAAAAAGCTTTTTCTTGGCATAGAGGGTCTAGGCTAAACATAGGAAAATAGGCTATTGCTACTTTTCAAAGAGCTCAGTAGACATTAAGGAGCATAATAAAGCAGTCAGTAATTAATACACCTGTAGACAGTTCATTGAGTTGTTTTCCACTCACTTTGTTTCTGTATGCCAGTGTTATCACAAAATAATACTTATGAGTTTACCTTTCCTCTCTGAGCAGTAAACAAGCTTAAAGTTTCTAAGCCTTGAAAATTGGCCTTGGTGCTAATAGTTAAATTCAAAATAATCCCCTTGCCTTCAACAGGGCTTATCAGCTGTTATCTTACAGCTTTATGATTTAGGGAACAGAGCGGTGGGTTTAGGGTTGGGTGGGTAGGAACTTTGTGATGTGCTAAGTATCAATATACTCAACAATTTGCCAAGTAATTCCCTGAAAAAGAGTTCTAGTATACCTTTCTACTGCTGAAAATCAAAGACCACTTTTCCTGTTTTGCTGTCACTGCTGTAGCAAATTACCACAAATTTCGTTGTTTAAAACAACACAAATTTATTATCTTACTATTCTAGATGTCTCAAGTCCAAAATTAGGTTCATTGGGCTATAGTGAAGATGTTGGCAGGGCTGGTTCCTTCTGGAGGTCGTGAGTGGATAATCTGTTTTATTGCCTTTCTTCAAAAGTTTCTGAAGTCTGCCTGTATTCCTTGATCACGGACCTTTCTCACATCATTCTAACCTTTGATTCCATTGTCCCATCTTTTTCTTCTGTCTTTGACCTTCTTGCCTCCTTCTTGTAGGAACTCTATGCTTATATTGGGACTGCCTACATAATCCAGGATAATCTTCCCATCTCAAGATTTTTAACTTAATTACATAAGCACAGTCTCTTTTTGCCATGTAAGGTAACATATTTACAGGTTACAGGAATTAGGATATGGACATACTGGGCCGGGGGGGAGCATTATTTAGCTTACCATACCACTTAGAGTAAAGGCAGTGGTCACAGAAACGAGGAAGTCTAGATGTGGTAAAACAGGCTGTTGATATTTTGAGGTTTTGGTATTATATGGATATCTTTAACATACTTACCTTCCAATCATCACCATGTTACCATCCATGAATTCACAAAAGGATAGTATCATAATAAGGTATCATGTATCCCAGATTTCAATACTCAAGTGGAGTTGTGAAATTTGACCATTCTGTAAATTTCACTTCACAATGAATTAAAAAACAACTTGGAGACCTGTCTTCTGGGGAATTCCTATAAATATGACAGAAGTTCATTTTAATACCTCTTTACCATGATAATTCTCTACTGTGGGCTGAATCATGTCTACCACAAGATTTATATGTTTAAGCCCTAATCTCAAGCACCTCAGAATGTGACTGTGTTTGGGATAGGGTCTTCGAAGAGGCAATTAAGTTAAAATGATACCATTAAGATGGGCCCTAATTCAATCTAAATGGTGTCCTTATAAGAAGTGGAAATTTGGGCACAAAGAAAGATACCAGACATGCACATGCACAGAGAAAACACCATGTGAGGAAACAGCAAGAAGGTGGCTATTTGTAAGCCAGGGAAGTAGGCCTTAGGGCAAACCAAACCTGCCAACACCTTGATCTTGGACTTCCAGTCTCCCAAACTGCAGGAAAATAAATTTATATTATTTAAGCCACCACCTTGTCATATTTTGTTGTGGTAGCCCTAGCAAAATAAAACATCCTCAAACTTTTAGGTATTAGCTTGACATTTTGCATCATATTGGAAAGAAAAGGAGGACTATGTTTATGAAGAATGTATAATGTTTTGTGGAAGTTTCTTTAAAGTTTCAAACTTTATCAATTCTAGCAAACCTATAGCCCTTTTTCAGTATTGTGTTTAATTCCAGTGTGGTTATGTATATATTAGCTTACCACCTGCTTTAGATGACAGAATAGAAAGAAAAATATAGAAAGCCCAAGAATAAATCCACATATTATGATAAATTGATCTTTAACAAAGGTGCCAAGAACACACAATAGGGAAAGGACAGATTCTTCAATAAATAGTCTTGGGGAAACTTGGTGTCCACATGCAAAATAATGAAATTAGATCCTTATCTTACAACATCTACAAAAATTAATGGTAAATAAATTAAAGACTTAAACATAAGACCTGAAACTGTAAAACTACTAGAAGAAAAAATAGGGGAAAAACTTTGTGACATAGATCTAGACAGTGATTTCTTGAGTATGAACCCGAAAGTACAGGCAACAAAAGCCAAACTAAACAAGCGATATAACCCCAAACTAAAAAACTTCTGCATAGTCAAAGAAACAGTCAACAGAATGAAAAGACAATCTGTGGAATGGAAAAACAAATTTGCAAACCATATATTTGATAAGAGGTTAATTTTTAAAATACGTAAGGAACTCAATCAACTCAATAGCAATAAAAATAACCTGATTTTAAAAATGGCAAAGGATCTGAATAGACATTTCTGAAAAGATGACATACACATAGCCAGCCAATATATTAAAAAAGGCTCAACATCATTAACCATCAGGGAAATGCAAGTTAAAACCATAATGGGATATCACCTCAAACCTATTAGAATGGCTATCATCAAAAAGGCAGAAGATAACAAGTATTGATGAGGGTGTAGAGAAAAGGGAATCTTTGTACACTGTTGGTGGGAATGTAAATTTTATAGCCATTATGGAAAACTATATGGAGGTTCCTCAAAAAATTAAAAATATAGCTACCATATGATCCAGTAATCCCACTGCTGGGCATATATCCAAATGAAAAGAAATCAGTATGCTGAAGAAATATTTGCACTCCCATGTTCATTGCAGCATTATTCACAGTAGCCAAGATATGAAATCAACCTGAGTATCTATGAATGGCTTAATGGATAAATAAAATGTGTTACATATACACAATTGGAATACTATTCAGCCTTTGAAGTGAAAGAAATTCTGTCATTTGAAACAATGTGAATGAACATGGAAAGTATTATGTCAAGTGAAATAAGCCAGGTACAAAAAGACAAATACCACATGATATCACTTACAGTAGAATCTGAAAAAGTTTGAACCCAAAAAGTAGAGAATAGAGTGTTAGTTAACAGGGACTGTGGGATGATGTTGGTCAATAGTTAGAAAATTTTAGTTAGATAGGAGGAATAAGTTCAAGAGATTGATTGTACATCATGGTGACTATAGTCAATAACAGCATATTGTATACTTGAAAAGTACTGAGTAAATTTTAATTTCACCACATAAAGATGATAAATATGTGAGGTAATGCATATGTTGATTAGTTCAATGTAACTATTCCGTAATGTATACATATTTTGAAATAATATATTGTACATGATAAATATATACAATTTTCATCAGTTAAAAAAACCAAGATAAAATAAAACGAAAACTCTCTACCTCTCTCCCTCTCTCTCTCTTTTTATCTCTCTCCTTCCCTCTCTCCCTCTACCCCCTCCTTTTAATTGAATCACAGAGTCAATAATTTAGGAAAAAGTGGGCAGCTGGCCCTAAACAAATTTGAATTAAAATTTTTTTGAAGACCCACTGGGCAAGACACTTTCCCTTTCACCAGCAGAAAATACTATCTCCAACAAAGTAATTAGTCTAAAGATTTTTAAGAGGGTGCTTCTTAGTTCTGTTTGGTCAATGGTAAAAGCTTATAAAAGCACCATACTTCTTTCGAGATTTTAAACTATAGTGTAAACTCATATGATTTATATAATTAACAAAAAAGATATTCCTGGAGCCTTTATATATTGAACAAGTTGAATAATCTGTGTTGTGCCAGACACTGTTGTTAGGTTCTAGGAACACAGCATAGAATAAAATCATCCTCAGGGAGCTTATATTTAGGGATGGGAGGAAATAGATAATAAGAAATTAAATATATAAATATGTAATATTAAGTAGTGATAAAGAGAAAAATAAAACAGGGTATGAGGATAGAGGGTGTTGGAAAGGGTAATACTATTTTAGATAGGATAGTAAGACAAGTTCTCTTTGAGCAATACCTGAATGAAATGAGGGAGTAAGCCACGAAGCTCTCTGACAGATAAATATTCTAGGCTTTGGGACAACATGCAGAAATCCTTGGGTAGGAATGTGCTTGACTTGTTCAAAAAACAGCAAGGAGGCCCATTGTGGCTGAAATGGAGGAAGCAAGGGGAGAGTGATCAGAGATGATTATAAAGTGGTAGCCAGGGGCCAGATCATGTAAGATACCATAGACATGGAAAGGAGTTTGAATTTTATTCTAAGTCTTATGGAAAGCCATTACAAGGTTTTAGCAAAGGGAGCAGTGTTATCTGACTTAGGTTTTTAAAGGCTCATCCTGGCTGCTGTGTAGAGAATGGACTCTAGGGAAACAAGAATGGATGAAGGGAGAGTAACTGGTAGCTATAAAGCAATTGTAGTGGGCCAGGTAACAGATGGTGATGGCTTGGAATAAAGTCTTAGCTGTGGAAATGGTGTTAAGTGTCCACCTTTGAAATATATTTTGTAGGTAGAGCCAATGAATGTTGTGGATGGATTTACTATAAAGTGAGAGAAAGAGAGGAATCAATGATGACTCTGATGCTGAGAAGCTCAGTGAATAAAGATGACATTTATTGAGATGGCAAAGACTGGGAGGAGTAGGTTTTAGAGGAAAGATCAGGAGTTTAGGTCAGGACATGTTGAGTTTGAGAGGCCTTTTAGACATCCACATAGAGATAGAAAGTAGGTAGTTTAATATACAAGTCTGGGATTTTTGAGAAAGGTCCAGATTAGCGATAGAAATTTGGGAATCATCAAGGTATAGATGATATTTAAAGCCAAGAGACTGGGTGACATGACTAAGAGATATAGATAATGTAGATAGCAAGAGAAAGAGTTCAAAGATTGAGCTTTGGGGCATTTCAATATTGGAATACAGGTGATGAGAATGAGTCAGCAAAAACAAAAGCAAACGCTATGAAGGTGTAGTCAGGAGTAGCCAGTAAGGTAGGAAAAAAACCAGGAGAGTGTGGTAGGTTGGAAACTAAGTCAAGAAGATGTTTCAAAGAGTGAGTCATCAACCCTGTCTACTACTACTGATAGGTGAGATGACCAAATATCCTTAGTTTCCCAAGACAGTCCTAGTTAATGTCTATTATACAGGAATAATTGTTAACAATACCATTTTTTACTCCCAGAAGTGTCCTGATTTGGGTGATAAATTATATGGTCACTATGATGATAGGTCAAGATGAGGGTTTAGAATTAACTATTGGGTATGGCAACATGGAAATCATTGGCAGTCTTGACAAAAGCAGTTTCAGTGGAGCAGTCAAACTTTGTTGGATGTTGGGGATGAAAGATTGGAGCGGTTTCAAGAGAAAGAGAAGAGACAGTGTAACGCGATAACTATAGACAACTATTTTGAGGGGTTTTACAGCAAAAAAGTTCAGAGAAATTGTGAAGTAGCTATGGAATGATATGGGTAAGGGGAGAATGTTGTTTTCAAGGTAGGAGATAGTACAGCATGTTTATATGTTAATGAGAATATTCCAGTGGAGAGGAAAAAATTTTTAAAGACTTTATTTTTTAAAGAGCAGTTTTAGGTTTACAGGAAAATTGAGAAAAAGGAACTAAGATATCCCATATACCTCCTATCCCCAAATATGTATAGCTTCATCCATTGTCTATATTCCTCATAATAGTGGTACATTTGTTATAACTGATGAACCTACATTGACTCATCATTATCACTCAAACTCTACTGTTTACATTAGGGTTCACTCTTGATGTTGCACATCTTAAGGGTTTGCACAAATATATAATGACATGTGTCCACCATTAAATTACATCATACAAAGTAGTTTCAATATAAAAATCCTCTGTGCTTGGCCTATTCATCCCTTCCTTCCCCCAACCCATGGCAACCACTAATCTCCTTATTGTCTCCATAGTTTTGCCTTTTCCAGATGTCATATAGTTGTAATCAAACACTATGTAGTGGTTTTAGATTGGTTTCTTTCACTTAGTAATATGCATTTAAATTTTCTCCATGTCTTTTTATAGCTTGATTGCTCATTTCTTTTGAGCACTGCATAATATTCCATTGTCTCGATGTACCACGGTATATTTTTCCATTGACTTACTGCAGGACATCTTGAATGTTTCCAAGTTTGGCAATTGTTTGGCAACTATGAAGAAAGCTGCTAGACACATCCATGTGCAGATTTTTGTGTAGTCATAAGTTTTCAACTTGTTTGGGTAAATACCAAGGAGAGCTATTGCTGAATTGTATGTTAAGGATGTTAGGTTTTGTAAAAGACTGCTAAACTGTCATTCAACTGTACCATTTTGCATTCCCACCAGCAATGAATGAGACTTCCTGCTGCTTCATACTCTCCCCAGCATTTGGCATTTTAAGTGTTTTGGATTTTGGCCATTTTTATAGTTGTATATTAGTATCTCATTTTTTTAAAAATTTGCATTTCCCTAATGACATATGATGTGGAGCATCTTTTCACATGTTTATTTCCTATCTGTATATCTTCTTAGGTGAGGTATCTGTTAAGATCTTTGGCCCATTTTTTAATCATGTGGGTTTTTTTTTATCGTTGAGTTTTGAGTTCTTTGTTTATTTTATGTGACAGTCCTTTATTGGACATGTTTTTTGCAAACATTTTCTCCCATTTGTGGCCTCTGTCTCTTGATAGTGTCTTTTACAGAGCAGAATTGTTTAATTTTAATGAAGTCTAGCTTATGAATTCTTTTTTTAAAGAAATGTGCTTAGATTTACCTTTTCAAGATGTTTTTATTTTTATTTTTTATTGATGCATAGTATTTGTACATATTTATGGGGTACATGTGATTTTTTTTTCATGCATAGAATGTATAAAATCAAGTCAGGGTATTTAGGATATCCATCACCTCTAGTATTTATCATTTCTATGTGTTGGGAACATTTCAAGTCCTCTCTTCTAGCTATTTTGAAATGTACAATACATTGTTGTAACTATAGTCACCTCACCGTATTCTGCTACCAAATATTAGAACTTACTTCCTCTACCTAACTGTGTGTTTGTACCCATAAACCAGCCTCTCTTCACTCCCTCCCAACACACAAACACCCTTCTTTCTTTCATGGATCATGTGTTCAGTGTCATATCTATAAGTCATCACCAAAACCAGGGTCATCCAGATTTTTTCCTATGTTATCTTCTAGGAGATGTATTTTTACATTTAAGACTGTGATCTATTATGATTTAATTTTTTTGCAGGGTGTAAGGTATGTGTCTAGATTAATTTTGTTTGCATGTGGATATCTAGTTTTCCCAGCATAATTTATTGAAAAGATTATCTTTTCTTCATTGTATTGCCTTTGTTCCTTTTTCAAAGATCAGTTGGCTATATTTATATGAGTCTATTTCTGGGCTCTCTCTTCTGCTGCATTGATCTATTTGTTGTCTTTCCTTTCACTAGTACCATACTGTCTTTGATTACTGTAGCTTCATAGTAAGTTTCAAAGTCACAGAAGCGTGAGGGCCCCCCCATTACTGTATTGCCCTGGAGTATTTAACTCTCATAGTTGTGTACACCTAGTCTCCAGCAATTTGTTTATTATAGTTCAGGTTTTCCTACCCCACCACTGATTCCCAGGGAGGTTTCTGTTCCAGTATGTTGTGATTCTCTGTATCTACCATTTTCCTTCCAGTTTTGGGGTCAGCAAAACTGGAAGGGCCATGACCTCATTTCTCTTAAAGATCTAAGAATTGTTGATTTTTTTAGTTTGTTCAGCTTTTTACCTGTTAGGACAGAGTGGTGACTTCCAAGTTCCTTACATGCAAAACCAGAAACTGGAAGTCGAGAGGGAAATTTATGTGATAGAGGAGAGAAAGAAGAAAATTGCTGAAACAGTGACCTTGAATAGAAGAGATGGGATGTCATCCAGTGGACAATAGGGATGCTGGCTTTAGATAGGAGCATGGGCAGTTCATTCATAGAACAGCAGAAAAGGCAGAATTTATGGGCACAGATGCAAGTGGTACATAGTTATGGTGGTAGGAGTTTGCAAAGTTCTCTTCTAATCGCTTTATTTTTTTAATAAGAAGCAAACTCATCAGCTTAAATTCAGTTGTAGGTAGGAGGTGATTGTTGTTTGAGGAGAAGGTGTGATATCTGTTTTTATTGTGGCAAATTTTATATGACATAAAAATTTCCATTTTAAGTGGACAATTAAGTGGCATTAATTACACTCACACTATTGTACATCCATCACCGCTATCTACTTCCATAATTTTTCATCACCTCTAAAGGTTTGAATTGTGTCTCCCCAAAAAGATATGTTGGATTCCCATTCTTTAATACCTTATAATTTGACCTTATTTGGAGATAGGGTCTTTATAGAGGTATTTGAGTTAAAATGAGATCATTCGGATGGGATCCTAATGCAGTATGACTGGTGTCCTTATAAAAAGGGGAAATTTGGACACAAAAGACATGCACACAGGAAAGCACCAAAAGTCAAAGCACACTAAAGATTGCCAACAAACTAACAGAAGCTAGAAGAGAGGCCTGAAACACATCCATCCCTTGAGACTTCAGAGGCTGTAGGGGCGTGTAGACATCTTAATCTTAGACTTCTAGCCTCTGGAGCTATGCAACAATAAATATCTGTTGTTCAAGCCACTCAGTTTGTGTTAATTTGTCACAGCAGCCCAATAAAAGGAATACATCAGCCCAAGCAGAAATTCTGTAACCATTAAGCATTTTCCTCTCCTCTTAGGAGAGGAACCTCTAATCTACTTTCTGTCTCTATAAATTTTCCTATTTTAGATATTTCATGTAAGTGAAATAATACAATAGTTGTCCTTTGGTCTGGCTTCTTTTACTTAGCATAATGTTTTCAAGTTTCATTCATGTTGTAGCATGTGTCAGAACTTCAGTCCTTTTTCTGGATGTATAATTAATGTATATCTCTCTATATAATGATATATAATTAATATATAATAATATATAATTTAGATATAACATAACATATGTAACATATTTGTATATATAATACTGTGTATCTGCATTCATTAACTGATGGATATTTGGATTGATTTCATCTGTTTTTCTTTTGTGAAGAACTATTATGAATACTTGAGTACATGTTTTTATTTCAATACCTCTTTTCCTTTTTCTTGGATATATTATCTAGGAGTAGAATTGCAAGGTCATATGGTAATTTTGTTTAGATTTTTGAGGAACTACCAAACTTTTTCCACAATCACTGCACCATTTTACATTTCTAGCAGATATGTATGAAGGTTCCAATTTTTCCATATCCTCAGTAGTGCTTGTTGTTGTCTTTTTTTAAAATTATATACCCATCCTAGGAGGTGTAAAGTAGTATCTCAGTGTGGTTTTGATTTACATTTCCCTAATGATTAATGATATTGAGAGTCTTTTCAGGTGAATATTGATTGTTTTTATATAATTTTAGAAAAATGTCTATTCAAGTTCTTTGCCCATTTTTAATTGGGTTGTTTGTCTTTTTGTTGTTGAGTTGTAGGAGTTTTTTATGTTTTCTGGATATTAAACCCTTACCCAGATAAATTATTTGCAAATGTTTTCTCCTACTCCGTAGGTTGTCTTTTAATATTGTTAATGATGTCCTTTCATTTTTAAAAAGTTTTGATAAAGTCCATTTTATGTGTTTTTTTCTTTTGTTGATCTTTCTTTAGGTATCATATCTAAGAAACCATTGCCAAATCTAAGTTCAGGAAGATTTACCCCTATGTATTCTAAGAATTTTATACCTTTTTGCACTTACCTTTATGTCATTTTGTAGTTAATTTTTACATATGGTATGAAGTCAGAGTCCAACTTCATACTTTTTATCTCAGCCAAATATTTATTATATTAAAGAATCTTACAAGTTATATACAAGAAAATCCTCTCCCTTCCATGGCATGATACCTAAGTAGATTAACCAAGTTCCTAAAATAGGAAGGAGGAAAAATATCTTATCCACTGGAACCACAAAGTAAATGGTACGTAGCCTTTTTACATTAGCTTTTTTCACTTGGTAATGCGCGTTTAAGTTTCCTCCAAGTCTTTTCATGGTTTAATAGTTCATTTATTTATTTATTTATTTATTTATTTATTTATTTATTTATTTATTTTTAGACAGAGTCTCACTCCATTGCCCGGGCTAGAGTTCTGTGGCATCAGCCTAGCTCACAGCAACCTCAAACTCCTGGGCTCAAGCGATCCTCCTGCTTCAGCCTCCCCAGGCAGTTGGGACTACAGGCATGTGCCACCATGCCTGGCTAATTTTTTTCTATGTATATATTTTTTTAGTTGGCCAATTAATTTCTATTTTTAGTAGAGATGGGGGTCTCGCTTTTGCTCAGGCTGGTCTCGAACTCCTGACCTTGAGCGATCCACCTGCCTTGGCCTCCCAGAGTGCTAGGATAACAGGCGTGAGCCACTGCACCCGGCCTAGTTCATTTATTTTTAATGCTGAATAATATTTCATTGTCTAGATACACCACAGTTTATCCTTTCACCTACTAGAGGACATCATAGTTGCTTCCAAGTATTGACAATTATGAATAAAGCTGATAGAAACATCCACGTCAAGTTTTTGTGTAGAGATAAGTTTTCAACTCATTTGGGTAAATACCAATGAGTTCCATTGTTATTTATATGCTAAGAGAATGTTTAATTTTGTAAGAAACTACCACACTGTCTTCCAAAGTGGCTGGACCATGTTATATTCCTACCAGCAAAAAATGAGACTTTCTGTTGCTCCACCTCCTCACCAACATTTGGTGTTGTCAGTGTTCTAGATTTTGGCTATCATAATAAGTATATAATGATATCTCATTGTTATTTTAATTTGCATTTCCCTGATGATGAATGATGTGGAGCATCTTTTCATATACTTATTTTCCATCCATATATCTTCTTAGGTAAGGTGTCTATTAAGGTCCTTGATCTATTTTTTAATCATATTGTTTTCTTATTGTTGAGTTATAAGAGTTCTTTGTATATTTTGAATAACAGTTCTTTATTAAATTTATCTTTTGTGAATGTTTTCTCCTGTTTGTAGCATATCTTATTATTATCTTGACAGTGTCCTTCTCAGAGCAGAAGTTTTTACTTTTAATGAAGTCCAGCTTACCAATACTTTCTTTCATGGGTCATGCCTTTGGTATTATATTTAGAAAGTTGTCACCATACCCAAGGTAATCTAGATTTTCTTTTATGTGATCATCTAGGAGTCATAATTTTGTATTTTATGTTTAGGTCTATGATGTCTGTAATCCAATTTCAGTAAATTTTTGTGAAATGTGTAAGGTCTGTGTCTAGATAATTTTTTCTTACATTTAAATGTCCAGTTGTTTCTGTATCATTTATTGAAAAGACTTTTCTCCATTATATTGTCTTTGCTCCTTTGTCAAAGACCAGTTAACTGTATTTACATGCGTCTATTTCTGGGCTCTCTGTTCTGTTTTCTGTTGCATTTATATATTTTTCTATCCTCTTGTCAATATCACACTGTCTTGACTATTGTAGCTTTGTAGTAATTCTTTTTTTTTTTTCTGGGCCAATTATCTTGGATTTTTTTCCCCTTGTCCTCTATTTCCAACTTCAATTTAATGAACAGTTTGATGTATTTCCCATCAGTCTCTTTTCTATACTTATCTAAACAAATATTAATTGAGCATCTATTATAGGCTATTTGCCACATTATTTTCCAGCAATGCAGAACTGCCCATGTTCCTTTGCTTATGTGAGGCTCTATGTCCCCTCCTTGAGTTTGCTCATGCTTTCCCCTCTGCTCTTCCCTCACCTTCCTTCTTCTAGCCAATATCTACCCATTCTTTGAGACTCGTCTCACATGTTGCCTCCTCCCTGAGGCTCCCAGACCCAGTGGGTAGGTCCTCCTTTGTCAATGGCACTGCATTATCATGCTGCATTATTATGAGCCTTTTTGTACTGGTATCTCTCACTGGGGTGGAACTTCATGAGGAAGAGACTGTGCCTTATTCTCCTTGGTATCTCCTACACTTAGCATAAGACCTAGGATACAATGCTCAGCTCATGTGACTGAGTGATTGTGAGTCTCCTGAAGTGCAAGTGCCTCCGGTTGGAAGTTGTTTCCAAGGGACAGGACTATGAGCTTTCTGACATTCAGTACACAGCAAGAATAGGAGACAAGATAAGTGCTGAAGAACAAGAGAAAGGACCCAAAAGTAAGGAAAGGAACTTAATGGTATCAAAGGAAGGAAAGGAATTAACATTTATGAAGGGTGTTTTATAATTAGCACTTTGCATATATTATCTTATTTAATCCTCTCAACATTGCCATCCCCATTTTACTGATAATAAAATTGAGGATCAGGATGTAAAGTACCTTGCCCAAGGTCTTAATGAGTAGCAGAGCTGAGGTTCAAACCCAGTTCTGTGTGAGTTCCAAATCCAAGCTCTTGTGCACATTGGTGATCAGGTAGATTTGGTATGATCAACACCTACCATTTCCCTAGACACTTTAGGGGCACCTGGAGGAGATCCAACAGCTTCTAAATAGAGAGCGCTAAAGGCCTTCAGCCTCTGGAGAGATAGTGAGTGACAGATCTGATATCCAGGTCTTCAGACACTGAGGCTTTTCACTTCCAAATACCCTGAAAGGGGTGCTAAGGCCTTAGAATTTAGGCAAGAGTTAAGTCTCCTAGTCTCTGGAGGAGGCCAACAAAGGCCACTTTTGGGAAGTCTCACCCAGCCCAGCTTTCTCTTAATCTTCCCACTTTGTAGTAATTCTTGAAGTCAGAATTGTTGTAGGACCCAAAGTTGTAGTGGGTCCTACAACTTTGTTGATCTCCTTCAATATTGTATTGGCTATTTTGGGTCTTTTGCCTCTTCACATAAACTTTAGAATCAGTTTGTCGATATCCACAAAATATTTGATAACTTGCTGGGATTTTGATTAAGATTGCATTGAATTTATAAATTAAGTTTGGAAGAACTGATATCTTGACAATACTGAGGCCTCTGATCCATGCACATAGAATCCATCCTCTAATCCATTTATTTATTTTTTGTGTTTTTGTTTGTTTATTTGTTTGTTTGTTTGTTTTTTGGAGACCAAGTCTTGCTGTTACCTGGGCTAGAGTACCATGGCGTCAGCCTCACTCACAGCAACCTCAAACACCTGGGCTCAATTGATCCTCCTGCCTCAGCCTCCCAAGTAGGTGGGACTACAGGTGCTCACCACCTCACACCTGGCTAGTTTTTTGTTTCTATTTCTAGTTGCCTGGCTAATTTTTTCTATTTTTAGTAGAGACAGGGTCTCCCTCTTGCTCAGGCTAGTCTCAAACTCCTGAGCTCAAGCGATCCTCCCACCTTGGCCTCCCAAAATTCTAGGATTACAGGCATGAGCCACTGCGCCCCACCCATGTATTTAGTTTTTAAAATTTCTTTCATCAGTGTTTTGTAGTTTTCTTCATAGAGATCTTGTACATATTCTGCTAGATTTATTCCTAAGTATTTCATTTTTAGGTGCTAATGTATTAATAAATGTGTTCTCAATTACAAATTGCACTTGTTCATTGCTGGTATTTAGGAAAGTCATTTCTTTTATATATTTTTTTGTTTTTTTAAAAAATTTTCTATTTTTAATTATTATGAGTACATAATAGTTGTATCTTTTATATATTAACCTTATATCCTGCAACCTTGCCATAATTACTTATTAGTTCTAGAAGTTGTTTCCTTTTGTCAGTTCTTTCATATTTTCTACATAGATGATCATTTCAGATGCAAGTAAAGATATTTTTATTTCTTCCTTCTCAATCAGTATACCTTTGAATTCCTTTTCTTGGCTTCGTTGCATTAGCTAGGGCTTCCAGTAAAATGTTGAAAAGTAGTGGTGAGAGGGGACATTCTTGCCTTTTTCCTGATCTTAGTGGTAAACCTAGTTTCTCACCATTAACTATAATGTTAACTTTAGAATTTTTTAAAATGTTCTTTATCAAGTTGATGAAGTTCCACTCTATTCCTAATTTGTTGTGACAACTTTATTCTTTAGTCTGTGGATATCCAGTTGTCTTAACACCACATGTAGAGAAAGAACAGAATTTTCAATAAATTGTGTAAATCCCATCAGTGGGATGTGGGCAGAAATGATGTGAGCATTTCCTGACCAAGGATTTTAAGAAGGAGATGGACTATGTCTACTCTCCTTTTTACCATTTTGCTGGCTGGATGCAGGCTACGATGAGGCTCTATCATGATGAGGCAAGGAATAATGATTAGTTAATGAGAAACACCAACAAAAGGTAGTGTGGACTTCTCATTATTTTTTTCTACTTTAAAAAGTAATTCTACATTCTATTAATTTCCAATATTTATTAGCATTGTTGAAATTTAGGATTTCTTCTCCCTGCAAAGCTAATTAGCTCCCCTTACCAGTTCCTATAGTTTTAAAAACCCTCAGCGGTTATTTTCTTTTTTTTCCCTTTATTGAAGTATAATTTACATATCATGCCTTTACTCCATTTTAAGTGTACAATTAAATGATTATTAGTAAATTTACCAAGTTGTACAGCTATTCACATAACTCAGTTTTAGGGGATTTCCTTCCCCCTATTGAGACCCCTAATTCCCT
>CAUYRT010072301.1:0-10580 GCA_963574885.1 Lepilemur ruficaudatus
GTAGTCCCAGCTACTTGGGAGGCTGAGGCAGAAGGATTGCTTGAGCCCAGGAGTTTGAGGTTGCTGTGAGCTAGGCTGATGCCACAGCACTCTACAGCCTGGGCAACAGAGTGAGACTCTGTCTCAAAAAAAAAAAAAAAATAGGCTATTAATAACAAAAACAGCACAAAAAACTTTTATAATTATATAAAACTTTTATAATTTTCTAATATTAGACAAAGCTTTAAAGAGCAAACTTTTAGATATGGAAGGATAGGATCAAAGCACCAAAAGATTAAATAATTCTACATTTTTCTATATCAAATAATAGTCACAAAATATATAAATACTTGCTCACATGCAAACACACTGCATGTAAATTAAGCTGGCTCTAAAATTTACATAGAAATACAAAGGACCAATGTTATTTAATACAATGTTAAACAGAAACAGATGTTTTTGACTAAATTTATCAAAATCTATTAAAATTTACTTATTATTACATAATTGATACAGCATGGTTTTGGCTCAAGTGTCAACAAACAAGTCAAGAAACGGGTGCACATATACAGTCACTTGCTCAAGAAAAAGACACTGTAAGCAAAGAGGAAAGTCTTGTCTGGTCAATAAAAAGTGCTCACTCAATTGGATGTTTTGTGCTCATGGGGAAAAATTTGAATCTTGATCTATAACACACACAAAAATAGATTCCAGGTTGTTTATAAATATATATGCAAAAAACTTCTAAAGTTACTAGAAAATAATATGAGACAATAATTTCATGACTTTGGAGAAGACAAAGATTTTTAAAACAGGACATGGGAAGTACTAAACCCAAAAGAAATATTTTTAAAAAATTAGAGTATATTAAAATAAGAATTCTATTCATAAAAAATACAACACTAAAAGACTGAAAAGGCAAATTACAGATTGAAAGAACATTTTTATGGTAATTATATTTGATAAAGGACTCACATTTAGAATATAAAAAGAAGTCCTTAATTGCATAAGTAAAAGACAGATAACCCAAACGAGAAAGAGGCAAAAGACTTGAATGGGCCATTTGCAAGAAGGGATATTGAAGATTGGCTCTACCTCATTACTATTAAGAAAAAAAATGCCGCAATGACAAACACCACATATTCACCAGAAGAGTAAAATGAAAGAGTCAGAAAATACGTCAAGCTATCAAGGATGTGAAGCAAGAGGACTGATCATCCACCACTGATGGGAAGTACAAATTGGTATACCCACCATGGGGCACTCTTTAGCAGTAGCTCATAAAGCTGCAAATACATGTACCTTTCGTTTTGGACTGAATGTGTCCGCCCTATATTCTTATGTTGAAATCCTACCTCCCAATGGGGTAGTATAAGAAGTTGGGGCTTTGGGGAGTTAATTAGGTTTCTATGAAATCATGAGGGACTCTCTTGTAAGAGAGTCCATAAAAAAATGTTTCCTCTCTCTGCTCTCAGCCATGTTACTATACAAAAAATCATTATCTTCCACCCGGAAGAGGGCCCTCACCAGAACCTGACTGTGCTGGCACCCTGATCTTGGACTTTTACCCTTCAGAACTGTAAGAAATAAATTTCTATTGTTTAAAACCCACTCAGTCTATAGTATTTTTATTATAGCAGCCCAAGCTAAGATATCCTTGTATTCCCACCTGTGATATACACACAAAAGACATGTGTACAAATATGTGCCTAAAAATAAGTACATGATCATTCATGGAAACATTATTCAAAATAGCTCAAAGTTAGAAACAATCCGAATGTCTTAAAATGTAGAAAGGATGAGCAAATTTTGGCATATTCACATAATAGAATACTAAATATCAATGGAAATAAAAGCCAAGGTAGCATGAAACAATATGGATAAATTGTATTAACTGAAAGACACCAAGACAAAAGACTATGTATAATGTATAATATGCATATTTATATAGAGTTAAAATAGGCAAAAACCAATCTGTGATGATAGAAGTCAAGAAAATTCTTACTTTTGAAGAGAAAGGTGTTATGATAATAGAACACAAAATGGTGTTGGAAACTTATTGTAAAAAAACAGCCCCAAATGTCCTTTTAATGAAAAAAGAATGTCTAACACTGTTGTATGTTGATATGTGGAATAACATATGTCAGCTAAAGTAAATGAAGGAGAATTAAGATACATCTGAAAAATAAAGCATAATACTGAGAGAAGAGAGCAATTGTAGAATGAGAGAGAATGTGTCATTACATAGTTTAAAGCATGCAAGACAATGCTGTACATTATTTGTTATGTTTAGAAGATATAAAAACATGCGTGAGAATAATAATTCAGGATAGTATGTAAAAGGGAGCAATGGAATATAGGGAGATTAAATAATGGCAGAAATTTTTAATTCATTTAATAAATTAGCAAAAAATGGGTAAGATTTAATACAGTTGTAAAAAGGAAGTATGTGCCTTTTCAATACTATTCTCCATGATTAAGGGGACATTGGTTAGTAAAGTAAGCTTAAGAAACGTCAGAAAGTCATAGATCCAGAGCCATCCCAGTTTCAAGAATCCTCAACGTTCATTCACCTTATCTGTATCTACCCCTGAAAATTACCTAAACTGCAGAAAATCAATCCATATATACATTGTTTTAATATGTAATTATGAAAACAGATGTTATTGACTCTCTTTACTGCTGCTTCTCAGTTAATCAAACAGTGCCTGCCACATAATTGACACTCAAATAGTATGGAATGTTGTTCTTAGTGTTCTTACGATAAATTATAATTTTTATTTGCAAAAGGGTCCCAAAGTGCTATATGATCTGACTGCAACCTGTTTCTCCATTGCCATCTTAAATATTTGCCACCTTTGCTACCTGGGTGCACCATTCTCTTTCCAGTTTCTCTAATATAAAAAATTCTTTACCAACTCAGGGCTACTGCACCTACTATTTCTGCATCCAGAAATACTGATATCCTAGGTTTTCACATAGTTGGCTTCTCCTCATCTTGCCATTTTTATCTTAAATAGCATCTCTTAAATGAAGCTTTTGCAAATTATCCTATAGAAAGATAACTTTGATGTGCATTCAAAGCTTTCAAGTATGCATTGCTTTCTATGTATTTATCTCCATTTACAATTCCTGGGTTTCAGTCTGGTTTTTGCGTTAGAAGGTAAAGAAGAGCCCATATTTTCCTTATTTACCACTACTCACCAGCATTTGACATAATGTCTGAAATATACTACGTATACAGTAAATATTTGTTTCATGAATAAATATGAAAGAAAGAATGAAAAACTATTGAATTAAGAAGATTAATAAATTCAACATAAGATGGTCAGAAAACAATGTTTTCTTATTTATGCAATGCAAATTAGAGAAAATTTGAGGATTTTTTTCTATATCATGCAAAATGCACATTCATATGAACACCCAGGTATCATATTTTTTCCTTTCGTTAATGATTTTGCCTGCATATTGGTGAGAAAAAAATCACAAATTAACAGAGTTTATTATTTTATCAGTAACTTGTAGGAAGCTTTCAGGTATGTGTCTAAAGAACCCAAACAGAACACCAGCCCCTAAGTATTGTCATTTTTATAAACACAACACACACACACAAATACACAATAATATGACATATATAAATAACCGGAAGAGGAAATAAATGATAACAATATTCACAATCTGTTGTAGACATATCGTTACTTGAGTTAAGCAAAATAAGGCAGACTTTTGCATAACTCTGGCAAGAGCAAACAAAGCTGGGTAATTGGTACTGGATGGCAGATGATTCACTGTAGACTCATTCAAGATATTGCACATTTAACTGAACAATGTAAATTATGTGTACATACTAATAGGTTCTAAATTAGTTGTAATCCCCAAAGAGAACACACAGGTATTATTGGGAACAACTCAATGAAGATGTCAACTCAATGTTTAGTTGTAGGCAAAAAAAAGGCAAGTAAGATGTTAGGTTTGGTTAAGGTCATAAAAACTCATCATGGAAAACATTCCGTCAGTAAATAAACTAATGATCATATGCTTCCTTAGAAAATGTATTTCTTTGAGGTAATACCATGTCAAAATCATCATAAATTTCCACTTAACACAATGTTAATGTTTTGGATTTATGTCCATTTTTTTTTTATTTTTAGGAAAATGAATAGTTAAGAAGCTGTGCATTGTTTGAAAAAACAAAACTAGATAAAATTTAAAAATTTTTTTTTTTTTTTTTTTTTTGAGACAGAGTCTCACTCTGTTGCCCGGGCTAGAGTGCCATGGCATCAGCCTAGCTCACAGCAACCTCAAACTCCTAGGCTTAAGCAATCCTACTGCCTCAGCCTTCCAAGTAGCTGGGACTACAGGCATGCGCCACCATGCCCGGCTAATTTTATATATGTATATATATATATTTTTCTTTTTGGTTGTCCAGCTAATTTCTTTCTATTTTATTAGTAGAGACGGGGTCTCGCTCTTGCTCAGGCTGGTCTCGAACTCCTGAGCTCAAACAATCCACCCCCCCTGGGCCTCCCGGAGTGCTAAGATTACGGGCATGAGCCACCGCACCCGGCCTTAAGGGTTTTTTTATATTATGCAAAATATAGATCCATAGGAATACCTAGATATCACATCTTGTACAATATGTACAGTTCCCTAATGAGCTGCTACTGTCAGAAACAAACTTACTATATACGAGATCAAGTAACAAAGTAGGAAATAATATTTCTAATATTAATGGGGAGGAAAGAAAATCAAATGATGGGGACAGTTGGTAAGCATGATGTGAATTTGATGAGGATGATATGAGACAAGCAAATCCAGTTTACAGTGTTATTTATCTCAGGATATCTTTCTTTAATTTTTTATGATTGTTTACTCATCTTGTCAATAAAATGTGAGCAAAAAATATGCTGTGAGACTGTTGATACATAATGCTAAAACAACTAATGGAACAGTAAAGAGGTCCCATAGCTCCCATGCTTGCTTTATTAGAGAAATTACAAAATCATATAGTAATTTTTTGCTACTGATTGATCTCTTCCATTCTATAACGAACTATTCAAAAGCAAAATTCAGTACTCAATAATGTATGCCTAAGTCTCCACGTTTCAGCATTTGGTAATCAATAAATGTTAGCTGGGTGAATGAATGAATGAGATTACCTGCAAATTAATGAACTGGTTTCATTTGCATAGAACCCAGGAAAAAGTGTCACTGCTTCCTGAGGAATGAAATTGCATTCCTCAAAGTGTGAATGAAATAACTTGGAATTAAGTAGCTACGTTACAGCTGTGTTAAATATAAATATTAGTGCAAAATATTTAGATGACCAAATTATTAAGCTTTCTACTTGCTTATCTTTTTTGATCAGTACATAATTTCCTTGAAAGATTCACTCCATAACTATTGCTTACCTAGTCATACAGCATTATAGGGGCTAGGGATTAATGAGTAAAGAGAACATACATGTTCTCTTAGCCAGCATAGATATTAAAAGCAAGCAAGAAAGATAGAACACATCATTAACTGTGATAACTGTTACCAGAAAAGAAATATAGGTTAAAATACAGACATATAGCAACAATTTTTCCTAGTTTGGGGAGTTAGGAAAGGTTTCTCTCTAACTTGTTACAGCACGGAACTCGAAGACAGGTAGAGTTATGTAAGTGAGCAGACTGAGTGGCAGGAAACAAAATATATTAAAATTCTTATTTGAGAGGAAGACTGTCATATTTGTAAAACTGGAGTCTTACGAGGAAGAGAACAGAAGTGGCGAACAAAGAGGTGAGTGGTACTACCAAGCAGAGTGTAGGCAGATTTCTGAACACACACAGATTTGTAGGCTACTTTGAGATTTTTGAACTCTATCTTTAGGATGAGACTGAGCAGTCTGATAAGTTGAGTTAACCATATTCATATTTGTGTTTATGGAAAGATTACTGTGAGTGACTCATGCAGAATGGACTGGACAGGTATGCCCAGACAGATAGATACAAATTAGGAGGCAATTGTGTTCACACCACATAAAATAGAGCATGATAGACTTATGTACAATGTAATCTGCATAATAGTAACAGTTGAGTATAGAATATGTCCATTCTCTATGTCAAGTATGTAGTAATTATTATGAAGCATTCTGGAAGATAAATTTAAAATAGCCATCTTGTGGCATGATGACATGATAAAGTAGCGCCTAAAAATTACCATTCTTTACGTAGTTTATATGGAGTTCTACCATTTACCTCTTGATTACATTACTTCTCTATGAAGCTGCTATTAGTATTGACTCATCAGTTCAGTTAAACCACCAGTCAATTCAGACAGTCATCTAACATTTTTCACTAATGTGCCTGGTTGTTTAATTAAATTGATGAAATTGATTAGCTATCTTGGTCTCTTGGTGGGTTTTTTGTTTGTTTGTTTTTTGTTTTGTTTTGTTTTCTTTTCTTTTGACAAAGACTTAGAATGGCTATGCTCTTATACCATAATGAGTAAAAATGAACATGTGAAATGCGTCCCTATTCTTAGACACATGAACCGGAAAACATTGGGGCATCAATAACCCAGTTTCCCCTTCACATTGCATCCTCTTCTGCCATTCTTCTACACGCTAATATTTTCCACCATTTCAATACCCTCAATTATGGTAATGGCTACCAGGAATGTAAACTTATGGTAAGACATGTTATTTGCTTTCCATTATAGATATGATAACAAATTTGCTTCACAGATAGAGAGAAGCATATTACTTTCTAAAAAGCAAGCATTGCCATGTTCCCTCATGAATAAAAATATGTTCTAGTAGTAGGTTGCCAAGAGTTACACTATATTTCCTTAGGATTAGAGGCGTTTCATTTTTGATAATGTACTTGGAAAGATATAATGCATCAGAATACTCTATTCATTAAATTTATCATTCACACAGTTAGCCTATCATGATTTGTCACATAATTCGTGGACTGATTAAGTGCAAAGTGAATGAATCATGTAACTAAATATTTTCAAGACAGTGCATGAACAATAGAGTTAATCAATAATGTACCCAAACTTACTTTACTAGCTATTAGCCCACTATTCTTTATTTTGGCAAATGGTAGAAAATCTATGTTTGGAGGTCATTTAGAATCAAAGGTCCAAGGCCAGTCCTAGGCAAGATTGGGAAGATCAATTTGTTTACAAATCTCCAGGATTTCTAGGTATGTTCCAAATCCTTTTAGCTCCTTTAACCTGACACTTAAACCTTAGAACCTAATTTTAAAAGATCAATTGGAATCGATTGTATTTCAGGAAAATTCACACCTTTCTTTTTCTTTTATAAAACTAATAATGGAAACACTTTCTAAAATCTTATTTGTTATTTAAAATATTACTAAAGATTCATCATAAAGGAGACCCACTAAAATTCAAGAGTGATTAAAAAGCAATGAAAGGCTAAAAATGTATTAGGAAATCAACATTAATATTGTTTTGTTCATAACCCTTATAGCACTACTAAGACTTAGCGGGCCTCTTCATTAATACTATTCTTTAGTATAGATTGCTTTATCTGTCATTTAAATGAAAAGTCTTCTGAGATATAAAACCATCTTATTCTGGTTGAATAAGAAAAATGCCACCTGTACTGCCAGTTCTTGTAAATAAATAATCATGAATGTCTGCAGGAGACAGACTCATCAAGTACTACCCAGGCTTGTAAAGAAAGAAAACCTCAGAGGTATTTATTAATGTGTATATATACATATATATATATATCAATTTACTCGTTGACATTTGGTCTAGTCCAATTCTTAATAAACAGCATAGGAACTTTGGACAGCCAAAAATCACTCAGAGTACAGATAATTGTTATCTGAAGTGCACGGAAAAAGAGAAGCTCAAAAAAGAAAGTTGGAGGATCAGTAAAATAAACTTTTCCTGTTGGAATTTTGCTGAAGGATTCTGACAGCAATCACTGCTTTCAGTTAAGGGAATGGAAAGTGATAAAACTTAGCCTCAAGTAATTTAGTCAACCACACTCTGTTTAGGTGAGGCTAGTTGGGATGGCACACCTAAGTGTCTACTGTTTCACAGGAACAGAGGAAGGGGTCTAGGCTTTGTCTAGACCCCTTTGTACCATCCTCTTTAAATAAGCATGCAGAGTATAAAATCTAGAGTAAATAATATTACCAAAAAGTTGTAACATATTCCTCTAGAGTTGCGTTATTAATAGAAATGTCGAAGGTTTATACTATATTCTTCCTCAGCTTATTATATAAATAAAAATAAAGATTTCTGTAGTTCCAAACTTGTGTGCATGTGCACATGTCATTTATGTGTATAGAATGGATGAAGTGTGCAACAGGAGTCAATGCAAAAGAGCTATGGAACCAAATAGTTCAATTTCCATATTGATCTATTTAAGATTATTTGAAATACAAGTAGCTTTGGAAAATACGTTTACAATCACTAACATGTACTCAATTTAACCTGCACTTGAAAACTGTGCTTATAAGTACCTAAGATATGTGATGTAGAAACATGAATTTTAATTTGTATATTTTTGCTGGTAAAATAGCTACTTAACCATATGCAGTAAGTATAATGCCTGGTAGTGTCTTCGATTCCATGTAATGACATGACATGGGTGCCCACGCACACACACACACACATGCACACATATGTGCACAACCCACATGATCCAGTCCTTCCCTTTTATTTCTTTGAAACGATTCACAAGAGCAACAGCTGCCAAATTATACTTCGGATATGACTTGCTTCTATGCAATATGCACAAGATAAAAATATACTGCATCTTAAGTCAATCACCATTTTTGCTCTCCTTTTTTAATGGCCTATAAGGGGAAGGGAAAAATATTTCAAGTCCATATAGTGAGAATGAATTGACACTGTCAAAGCAAAATGGAGAAAAATATGCTGGGGAATTCTTGTTGTAAGAGCGTCCAATCCCATCTTTAGCATAAGTTGCCTGATTTATTCAAATGATGGTGCATATTTCATTTTATCTTTTTTATATTAGGTTTAAAATATGATTTTTATTTAGAAATAAATTATAATGTATTATATACTGTTGGAGACATGTCTTTTACTTTAACATGTGAAGTTTATGATCATTTATGAGAATATATTGGAGAATATTTTAGAAATATTGTATTTATGACATTGAAGGTCTTAGTTCTGATTCACTTAAAATACCAGAATGGTCCCATGCTACTTAGTGATACTCTACATCAGGTGTTGGCAAATTTTTCAGTAAATATTCATATTTTTGGCTTTAGGGGCTAAACAATCTACTCAACAACTCAACTCTGTCATAGCAACATAAAATCACCTATAGATAATATGTAAATGAATGGGCATGTGTTGCAAAAAAAAAAAAATCCTCGTTCACAGAAAGAGGTAGTGAGATGGATTTGGCACAGGGGCCATAGCTTCCCATCTCTATTTTAGGCCAATTGTCCTCTTTATGGTGAATCAGATACCCAGGCTACTTCAGTCTAGTGGATACCCTTCTCAGATCAGACTACCATGTTTACTGTTCTCGAGGAACAGATGGCCAGAGGGTCATGCACTAGCTCATGTCCTTTGACCAGAAAGTGTCATATATTCCTTCTGCCCACAACCCATTGATCAAAAGTAATCACTCGGCCTTCCGTAATTGTTAAGGGACTGGAAAATGTGAAAACAGATATAATGTTAAGTGAGCATGATGTCTCCACCACACTCAAGAATTATAGATAGTAATTAGAATTATAGAGAGATAATTATAGACAGTGATCAACAAAGTACAAATAAGTCATATAAGTAACAAGTTAGCCAAATAACTGTTAAGAAATGGACATTACCTAATTTGTTTTGTCTTGTGTTTTGATTATATGGGCTATAATCTTTGCAGTGCTACAAAATAAAGGAAAAACAAAGAGAATGCACAAACAGGAAAGAGACACAGTTTTTTTGACCAGTAACTAGAAAAAGCATTGTTCAGAAAGTAGATTGAAGAAAAATTGCATCTGTGGAAACGCCATTTTGATGAAAGCTTTATATCTAAATTGAAAGACCAAACGCAGACCAAACGATTCTGACTTTAAGTACCCATGCACAAAGTAGTGGTTATCCTAATCACCCCACCACGGGCTGCTTTGAGAAAAAGAACACGGAAAGACACACTGAAGAAAGAATCAATACAACCAGGCTGATCAAAGAAGAGTTAGATCCAAATCAAGCCAAGGACAGAGATGGCATCTACATAGCTAAAGTTGTTTCTAATCATTCTTTAAGAAGAAAGAACTATAAATTAGCATCTGAACTAATATGTACATAGATATATGATATATGGTGTGTACTATATATACATCTCTGTTTATGATAGCTTTTTTGTTATATACATTTATGTATGTGATGCTATTTACTACAATGCAATAATAGTTTCCAAATATTAAACATTATATTATCACCAAAAGCGTGTTTTACATAAAACACATATCTCTTAAGCCATTTTCATTTGAAAGCCAACCATAAAGCTATAACTATCTTCCTTTCAATATTTTGAAACATTCTTTCATCAAGTCCCGAGTTTGTGTCTAGTGACTTCTAGTCTTTAGTTCTTT
>CAUYRT010072303.1:0-14653 GCA_963574885.1 Lepilemur ruficaudatus
ATGTATTTGCATGTAACCTATGCTCATGCTCTTGTACACTTTAAATCATCTATAAATTACTTATAATACCTAATTCAAAGTGAGTGCTATGTAAATAGTTTTTATACTACCTTTTATATTTGTGTTATTTTTATATTGTTATTTTTTTCCCAAATATTTTTGATCTATGGATGTTTGAATCCATTGATGTAGATACTGAGGGACAAGTGTGCATATGTATGTATGTTTATATATATATACACACACATATGAAGTTTTAGCTTGTTTTAATCAATTTCAGTATTCATATTTAAGATAGAACTTTTATTCATATCTTAGCTAAGATTGTTATATTTCAACATAGACCTTTTTGGTTTTCTCTTCAATGGAAATAAACTGATATCAGGATATTCAACATATTTTTATCAAACTGGTAATAAATATTGTGACATTCAATAAATCAATCACATATTTCCTCCCTCAGCGAACAATAAAGTATTTTACAAAATCTAATTTGGGTGCTAAAATAAATGTAAATATAACAAGCATTAGAAATTCAAAATAATAAAACAGAAGGCCTATATATATTGTACAGAGAATGGTGAGACAAGCATTTAAATAGGAGCCCAGGGACACTCAGTTGTATAGTTGGTAATTGGAGTGTCCACTAAGGACAGGTACGGACAGGCACACGCCGAGGGCGGAATCTAACTTGTAAGAGTGCTTTGAGGCTTTCTCTTTCCTAGCATAAATCCTTCTTCTTCTTCTCCCCTCCCCACCCCCTTTTTGTAACAGATCTATCTATATGGAGAGTCTATATATATAGTATAGTATTCTTTTAGAAGCTCGTTATTTCACTTACTCAAAATATTGAAAGACACAGAATTAGTTTTGAGTAACTTGTGATAATTATCTCATCATTCTTGTATGCTGGCTTTCTTTGCCATTCCAGTACTAGCTGGTGCTTAATAAAATTTGTTGACTCCACATTCTGTTTTCCATACGCAGAAAATAAATTTTTGTACATAGTTTATCTCTTTTCTAAATTAGCTGACAAAATATATTCCCAGAAAAGATTGACTCAAAACTTAAATGTGTTCATTTCAAATAGTTTTCTTGAATTAAAATAGTGAGACTGTTTAATCAACATTATTTTTGAGGTTACCTTTTTTCAAATCACTAAAATTTTTTCCTTTAACATGTTCTTTAAATTCTAAATAATGATTTCACCTTTATTTAGCTAAGTATTATGAATGTTCATTTACACAGTGTTTTCTTAACAAGAGACAGGGTACACATTCTATAATACTACTATGTTGTTTTTTCAATAATTCTGTAATCTGACATAAGGAATTAATGTCTCTTACTACTTTTCACCAATGCTTGTAACTGTACAGGCAATATCATGATAAACAATAAAAACAATAAAAACAAATAGGTATTTTCATAAAAATCTTTGAACACACAAATAAATAAATTCCTTATTCAAAAGCAAATGTTCAAATATTAAAAGTATCTTCCAGTTTTCAGTGCAGTAAAGAGATTAGGGCTATACTAAGGTATGAGGAGGTAGATATTACAGAAATAAAACACATTCTTGAGGTTAGATAAAACCAGTATGGTCACATTTTGGCAAAAGTAGAAACAGACCTAATAGTTTAAATATTAACCATGATGTTCGAAAGTTATTGCAGAGAGGCTTGAAGTTTTTATTAAATAATCTAGGAAGCCTGAGGCATCTTAGTAGAAAGTAGTTCACAGGGAAGATGAGTATAATTTTTCAATAAAATGAAGGCTGATTTCTTGGGGAAATCAGAAGTTAAACAATAGCAGAAAATACACAAGTTTTGTAGCTGAAAGGATGTGAGTATAAATTCTGTTATGTCATTTACCAACTGTATGAACTTGGGAAAATGACATAATCACTTTTTGCTTCGGGGTTTTTTTTTTTTTGTATGTACAAGTCAACTTCATGGAAACTTTGCAAAGAATAAAAAATAAGTACATGTAAAACATGAGATTGACTTATTTTAATACATAAAGTATAAAAGTATAATAAGGAAGGTTATGATAGGGATTACCTTCCTTGCCCCTACCCATCAATTATTTAAGTATTTAAAGTGATGTAAATGATAAGTAGATATCAATTTGTATATAGGACTGAATAAGATCTGAAGCATTTCTTGTCATTCTGGGATGGAGGATTTAAATTTACACCAGTGGAGCACCCAGGTAATTATAAGAGACCTTTCCTGATCCTTGACTTAGTACTTTTAATTGTCACCCCAAACACCTTCCTCTGAGTTAATCACTCCCCTTTGCTATATGTTTATAACTTCTACTGCTGCATGCGACTTAAATTCAGTCTTTCCTATCACAAGATAGGCTCTTATTTACTTGGTCTTCCCCAGTGCCTAGCACAGAGCTTGGTAAAGATATGTGCACTGCCAAACAATGTATTAACTATTATCTTGGATAAATTAAAGAGAGTTTTATCACAAACAAAAGCATAGAATAATATGGCATTCTGTTTCTATATAATACATATGCTCATAACAAATTAATTCATTTGCAACTATAAAAGTTGAAAGAATGTGTTCTGGTCTTATCTATAAAAAGAGCAACAGTTAACCCTTTTTAAAAGATAATTCTATAAGCAACTCAATGCCAAGTAGATGGTACTTACATTAGCCAAATGAGCTAGTTCTATCTCCAGAAACGAATCAGTCGTTTTGGGTTCAGGCCTTATTGTAACCACGATGATTTTGGAATTAACGACAGTATAATTTCTGAAACAGAGTAATTATGATTAAAAGTAGAAAGAATTGATGAACGTATGAATTTCTACTGCTCAATACATTTTGGGATGATGTTAAGTAAATGCATCCTAAGCAAAAACATAGGTATTGCAGTGTTATTCATGGAAAGATGTAGTCGATCTAGTGTTACAACGAGCCCTATGAGGAACTAGAAAACTTTGAGGGGGAAAAGCCACTTTAGCATTTTAGATGTAGAAAAGATGAAAAAGCAACAGCACTGACAAGCTTTAGATTACTTAACTCTGATTCACCTGCAAGAATAATGGATTGTGAATTCAAACCTTCAGGCAATCTTTGAATGATTATAATTTGTTCTCCAGGAGATCAAATATTCTTCTAGCGAAGTGCTGTCTTGGCATTTTTTGGACTATCCCGAAATACATTACAACAAATAATTTCAATGTGGAATAACATGATACCAAGTAAAGTTTAAATATAAATAAATGCTGTTGCTAATTATAGATGATCCTTTATTTCAGCAATAAAGATTTCCAGGCCACTGCCTTATCTCACTATTCTCAATCTAAGAAACATATTTGTCTTTGAAATATCCTACTATGTGCAGTTAAGTCACAAAGAAGTTATTTTAAATAAAATCATATGTAAAATCTACAAGAAATTATCCATACTGTAAATTTACAAAACTGAACCAACTTTTTCTTTCACATACAGGTTTTTATCCACAATACATAAAATGCTGCAGATCACCAAGTTTTTAGAGACATAAAGATTTGATTATACTTTTAACTATTTGAAGAAATACTGTGTGTGTATGTGTGTGTGTGTGTGTGTGTGTGTGTGTATTTCATCTCTTCTTTTTGATTTGAAATAAACTACCTCCTCTTCCACAGGGCATGCACTATTCTGGGGAATTCATATCAGGTATCAAAGACAAAATCATTTAGTTTTTTTTTTCTTCTTTTTAGTTTTTTAAGGCAGGATTGACAGATAATAAAATTCATTAATTTTAAGTATACAGCTTAATGCTTTTGATACTTGCATACTACCATGCAAATGCTACCACAATCACGTTAGACAACCAATCTCTCTCTGAACACTGTCCTGCAGCCCTTTGCACTTAACCCCCTCCTCTCCCACATTTTCAGGGAACCATGGACACGCTGTTACTCTAATTTTGGATTTTCTAAAATTTCAACTAAATAGAATCATACAGTACACAGACTTTTGTGTTTGACTCAATTCATTTAGCATAATGTTTTCAGATTCATCTTTTTTTTTCTTTTATAGCTGAGTAATATTCTACAGTATGGTTATACCACAATTTGTGGATCTATCCACCAATTAAATTAGCAACCATTTGGGTTACTGCTGTTTTTTAGCCTTTATGAAAAATAGCCTATCATATTTGGGTCATATGAATAATGTCATACATACTTTCTGTGTGGACATGTATTTTCAAATCTTGGGTAAATATCTAGGAGTGGAATTGCTTCATCATGTTATAAAGGCATGCTTAATTTTATAATTTATTGCCATACTGTTTTATAAAGTGATTGTACCATTGAAGTCATGTAATTCTGATATGGCAGAACAATGTTGAATCTTGTGTTCTTTGTGATAATGTTTTCTTTAATGAGACAGTCTTTGGCACAAGATTTCACCAGAAAAAGATGCAGAGAT
This sequence comes from Lepilemur ruficaudatus, assembly GCA_963574885.1. Taxonomy (NCBI): domain Eukaryota; kingdom Metazoa; phylum Chordata; class Mammalia; order Primates; family Lepilemuridae; genus Lepilemur; species Lepilemur ruficaudatus. The sequence continues at coordinate 4,440 of CAUYRT010072303.1, forward strand.
ATTTCACAAGTGGGAAAATTTACTATATTTATTAACAGAAACTATAAGCATATTTTGAGTGGGGCAACATTTTTTAACCCATTCCTTATGTATTTAGTAATGCCATATAACAAATTCGTAAACACTCAGGACATTATTTAGCCTAACAGTAAATAGGAAAAAAACAACAAAGCATAAATCTATTTTGGTTTTCTTAGGGGGTAGGGGGCTGCAAACAGAGAGAGCTGGTCAACCATTCTTTGTTTCATTTAATACTAAATGAGTCAATTGAAGTTAAGGTGCATTGAGGAGGTTATAAAACTAAGCTCTAAATGCCAAACTCCCTTTGCCAAATTATTCTTCCTTGTTTCTCTGTCAGTGAAAGTGATCAGAGAATAGATGAAATTAACAAAGGTAAGAGACGATTCTGGGAGATTGAACATAATAGCAGAGCTGACAGTTCTCCCAGAGAATGGCAAAGTGTATATGGCTTGGGGTTTGGGGGAATGCCCACGATTCACCACCAGAAAAATTATGAACATTTCTCTCAGATGTCAGTCAGTCCTGTACAAACAGGTGTAAGTTCCTTTTTCAGATTAGCCTGAATACGCTTAAGTTCTGGTTTGGCTACTTAAAAAAAAAAATATTGGTGTTTCACTAAAATTCCATCTGACCTCTAGTTCTGTTTATAATCTTATTTTTCTGCTTTTAATAAAGCCCAGTGACTTCTAATTTTAATTTATTTTAGGTAATTTTTATAATAGGTATCTGTATTATTTTTATATTGCATATATGGTTACTTCAATGGAAAACTTAGATGTGGGTATTCTATATAGGAGTTTGTGGTATCTTTAAGTTATTTATGAAGTTCACTGGCTCTGGGAAGCAAAGTAACTAAGACAAGCAGTCTTCTGTAGGGTGTGTTACACTGTGTCAGGTTCACCAGGTATTCTGCTGTCTTGGTGGAAAAAGTCCTTGGGGGATAGAGTTGGCATTATGGCTTTGCTAAATTGTGTGTGTATTTGTGGGGATATGTGTGTGTAAATGTGTGTGTTGTAACACATTTATTAATAGAAAACATTTGGGAAAGAAAGTGTGCCAATGCCAATTTATTTATGCATATGGCTGTGTTAGTCATCTTATTTATGTGAATAACCCCCTGGCCTTGTGCCATAATATAGTAACATGCACCTACAGGATTCATCAATTCTATGCATATCTTCTTCGACAAAAGTATAAGCTCAATGAGGGCAAGATTAGTATCTATCATTTATACACACTCACTTGCATTGAGTGTACTTTGCACACTTTACTGTTTAAAACATGTTTGAATGTCTTGTTGAATAAACAAATACTAAATAAAATATCAAACTTTTTGCTAAGTTGATTTAAAATGTAATGTCAGTATCATGGTTTTAAAATGCTTAATGAAGGAAAAATAAGCAAATTTACATTATGCAATGGCTCTCTTTCTAAAAAGTGTATAGTGTACAAAATTATCTTTAATTTATTCTATCAATTTATTCTGATCTGCATAAGTGAATAGGTGTCTCCCAATGTGCTATGTCAAGCTTTGTGATCTACTAATGCTTCCTGGCTGGGTGCACTTTGTGTTCACTGCTAGGAAAGCAGATCTTACAGCCAAGTGCATTTCATAACTAAAGTATTAAAGTTTTGTCCTGTCCTTGAAATTTGTGCTGGCTGGTATATAAAACACTTAAAAATATGTGGAGTTAATCATTCAAAGAAGACCCAACTTATTCTTCAAAATTTTTGCAGAGTCTTAAGAGGTTTAAGGCACATGAGCTGTATCTTAAAGAGAGCAAAAAAAAAAAGCGATTAAAAATATAATCCAGGCTGGGAGCAGTGGCTCAGACCTGTAATCGTAGCACTTAGGAAGCCTAGGTGAGAGGACTGCTTGCAGTCGGGAGTTCAAGACCAACTTAAGGAAGACCAAGACCCTATCTCTACCAAAAAATACAAAAATTAGCTGGACATGGTGGTGGACTACTATAGTCCCAGCTACTTGGAATGCTGAGGCAGGAAGATCAGTTGAGCCCAGGAGTTGGAGGTTGCAGTGAGCTATGATGGTGTGCCACAGCACTCTAGCCCAAGCAACAAAGTGAGACCCTGTCTCAAAAAAAAAAAAATGCAATCCAGCTGTCTACAAAAGACTCATTTTGACTATAAGAGCATACACAGGCTGAAAGCGAAATGATGGAAAAAAAATATTTCATGTAAATGAAAACCAAAAGAGAGTGAGGTTGGCCATACTTATATCAAACAAAATAGACTTTAAGTCAAAAATTGTCACAAGAGACAAAGAAGGACATAATCAATAACAAAAAGATCAATTCACATGGAAGATATAACAACCATAAAGATATGTGCACCTAACCGCAGAACACACATACGTATAAAGCAAACATTGACAAAATTGAAGGGAGAAATAAACAGTAACACAATAATAGTAGATTTCAATGTCCCATTATAATAATGGATAGATCACTAGACAGAAGAAAAATTAGAAAACAGCGAACATAAACAACATTATAGACCAACTGGATCTAGCAGACATATATAGAACATGCCAAAAAACAGCAGACTATACATTCTTCTGAAGTACACATGAACATTCTTGAGGAAAGATTACATGTGAGGCCACAAAGCAAATCTTAACAAATTTAGAAGATTGAAATTATACCAAGTACCTTTTCTGACTTCAATGGAATGAAACTAGGAATCCATAAAAAAGGAAAACTAACAATTTCACAAATACATGGAAACTAAAGAACACACTCTTAAATAACCAGTGGATCAAGAAAGAAATCACAAGAAAGATTAGAAAATATCTTGAGACAAGTGAAAATGGAAATATACCATAACTTATGAGATGCAATAAAAATAGTAGTAAGAGGGAAGTCTATAACAGTAAACATGTACATTAAAAAAGAAGAAAGCTCTCTAATCAAGAATCCAACTTTATGCCTCAGATAACTAGAAAGAGAACAAAAGCAAACCCGGAGTCAGAAGAAGGTAGGAAATAATACATGTTAGAGCTGAAACAAAATAATAAAATAGATAAATAAACAAAACTAAGAACTTGTCTTTTGAAAAAAAATCTACAAAACTCTTAGGTAGACTAAGAAAAACAGAGAAAATATTCAAATAACAAAAATCAGAAATGAAGGAGGAGACGTTACAACTGATGTCATAGAAATAAAAAAAGGATTGTAAGAGACTATTATGAACAATTAATTATATGCCAACAAACAGGATAACCTAAACTAATTAGATAATACTTCAAAGAAAAAAACCTAACAAGACTGAATCATGAAGAAATAAAATTTTCAAATAGACCTATAACCAGTGAGCAGATTGAATCAGTAATCGAAAACCTCTAAATAAAGAAAAGCCAAGGAAACCAGAAGACTTCACTAGAGGATTCTACAATACATTTAAAGAAGAATTAATAAAAATTCTTCTCAAATTCTTCCCCAAAATTGAAGACTGAGAACATTTCCAAACTCATTTTTGAGGCCACCATTATCCTGATACCAAAATCAAGTGAAGATACTAAAAAAAAAAAAGAAAAAAGAAAAAAGAAAACAATGGACCAATATCCCCAACGAATACTGATGCAAAACTGCTCAACAAAATACTAGAAATCTAAATTTAGCAACACATGGAAAAGATTATAACTATGACCCAGCAGGATTTCCTCCCGGAATGCAGGGATGATTCAACCTATGAGAGTCAATCAATGGAATACATCACATTAACAGAATGAAGGAGAAAATCTACATGATCCTCTCAAGTGATATATTTGACAAAATTCAATACGCTTTCATGCTAAACATACTCCACACACAACTAGGAACAGAATGAAACAACCTCATGATAACCTATGATAACCTATGATAAAGATAACATATGCAAACCCCACAGCTAACATCATACTTTATGGTGAAAAATCCTTCCCTCTAAGACCAAGAACAAGATAAGAATGCCCTCTCTCGCCAGTTCTATTCAAAATAGTGCTGGTGGAACTGTTGAGTTTAGGAATAAAAAAAGAAAAAAAATAGTGCTGAAAGTCTTAGATAGAGCAATTAGGAAAGCAAAAGGAATAAAAGGCACATAAATTGGAAAGGACGAAGTAAAATGATCTCTGTTCTTAGATGACATGATTTTATATGTAGAAAACTATAAATATTACACTCAGAAACACAAACAAAAACCTTTTAGAACTAATAAACAAATTCATCACACTTGCAAGACACAAAAAATCAACACACAAAAATCAGTTGTGTTTCTATACATTAACAACAAACAATTCAAAAAGGAAATTAAGAAAATAATCCAATTTAAATAGTTATTAAAAAGAAAAAACAACTTATGAGTAAACTTAACCAAGGAGACAAACGACTTATACACCGAAAATTATTAATACAATATAGAACTAACAGCCCACATAAAATGTTGCCAGGCAAAATACAGTAAAAAGATGTTAATGGTTCACCGAAAGTTATTAAAACCACTCTAGTCTTTTTCCATTTTCAGATTTACAGTTCATGTAGCTTCAAAAATTAGAGCTTTCCTAATTGTTTTAAATGAACCCTTCAACTTAAATTATACCAAATAAAATAGATGATTTCATATATCCCGAGAATTGAGAACTTCATGAGAATCTTTAAGCTAAATACCTTTCCTTTAAAAACTAAGATCAGCTGACAACTGCTAAAAAGTAGGGTTAAGTTTACTTAGAACTTTGAAATTGTTTAGAATATCAAGTTAGGTTTGCAAAGAGATGTGGAATCTAGAATTACAAAATTGCTCAGTGATAGGAATTTAAAAAGTTCACTTTTAAAAGATGTGGCCAAATTAAGCCCAGATTTTGTAAATGATACACTGACTATATAACATTACAATGTTTTATATTATTAGTCATGCCCATTTGTTATCTCTATGGATAATTTAAATTGCTAAAATTTTCCTGATAGGACATTCTAAAAGGACACAGAATGTCACAAAACTACAATATTTCTTTGCATAGTAAGAATGAAGAAGCAAGGTTCAAAGTTTAGGTCCTGAAGCTAACAAGTATGTGCTCTTTCGAGAGCTGACTGCTTTGGGTTGATTGCCTTCAGAGTACCTTCATGTCAAAGTGATTATGTCTTCATTTTTCTACTATTTCCAATATTATTTAGTTCCATTTATTTTCCCATTTGTGTTTAATTTTTATAACGTTAGGAACTTAAATGAGTTCCACTTCCTAAATATATAAAAAATTTCTGCATCATTTATCTTTATTAGGTTAGTGTACTTGACAGGAAATTCATGTGATTTTGCATTACTGGAATTTGTTCATTTCTTAAAAAATAATTTGCTAACTACTGTTGGCTTATAACAACATTGAAGTTTTCATTCATTTGTATTTTTCATGGCATTTTAATACTACAGAGGAATTTACATATAATTTTAGTTAGATCCTTTACAATATCTTTAATGTGAATTGCTACATAAAATGCATTTTTTTACAGGACTGCATTTTTCACATGTCTTACCAGGGAATCTAAACACAGCTCACATTCTCAGAAGCATTGTGATTTTCTCATAAAACTGAAACTTGCATTTATTAAATGAATTACAGAATGTCTTGTTTACAGCCATTTCTTGATTTCTTGGCTTGAGTGTATACTTGGATACACTGTTCTTTCTCCTTAGAGATGATTTCCTTAAAATAAATTCTTAGAAGTACAATTGCTTTACCAATGACAGTACACTTTCAGGTCTCTTGGTATTGCCAAATTGGCCTCCAGAAAATCTTAAAAAAATGAATTCAATTTCTCACAGCAGTTTATGAGCTTGCTAGGCTACGGATGTTTGCAAATTGTTTGATGTGAGTGGGTTCGTGTGTCAGTCTTACCTCCCTCAGAGGGTCCTATAGCCTGGGCTGGCCAGCCTTTGCTAGGCACGTAAGTGGCCATGAGGGCTGGGTGTGTGTGTGTGTGTAACAAACTCGAGCAAGCCTTGGCACTGACAGCCTGGGCTGGGAACACTGGGCCAACTCCAGTGTTCCCTGAGACTGCCCACACATGGCCACCTGCTCCTGGCTTTTAAAGATTTTCTGCAAAAGATACATGTATATTCACACACTATCCTAGAAGTCCATGGGCTGTAGTGCTTAAAAGTATCAATGTTAACAGCATACAGGCAGTTAGATTTAGTAGAAGAGTCCTGGTTTTGGCAGACGGAAGATAAGTTGCTTTAGAAATGTTACCTGCTAGACATGTATTCTTGGGCAGGTCACTTAAGCAATAAGAATATCATTTCTCATATGTATAACGTGAAAGTTCTGTATGAAACGAAACTTGAACATTACTTGCAGCATTAATATACTGTGGTTCTGCACTTTTTATCTGTCAGAAATTATTCAGAAGAAAAAGAAAAGTGGGAGGCTAAGAATAGCACATATTTACTTTGGACTTGAGTACAGCACATTTCCTTCAGTTGAAGTAACAATTTAAATCTTTAAAAGAGAGGTAACTTTAAAAGAGAAGACAGTCAAACAGCAAAATAAAAATTGCAACTTGAAGGGTAGTTGAATGTATTAATATATTAGGCCGAGAGAAGAAAAGACAGCTAAATAAAAGAGCATCAACATGCAAAATTTTTGTGTCTTTCTGTGAAAGAAAATCTCTAAATTATATCTATTCAAAACATTACATTAAGTCTTCTTTTATAGTCCTTACAAGGGATATTATGAAAATGATTATAACAAAATGTAAAATAGTAAACCTAACATTATTCTGTGTTTGGGAAACTTGGCTCCCAATATTTCAACAGATAATTAGTAAAATAATCACTGTACGGCTAGTGGGTGGAATTCCCCTTAGGGTTTATCCCGCAAAGGCAGCGCAATCCCACGCCCTGGGCTGGGGCGCGCTATCCAGGCTGGTTTTGGGCCTCCTCCTGTAGATCAGCGTTCCTCCATCCCCACACCTGCACTGGACGTGTTGTTTTGGTAGCCTAGCCATTACAAAAAAACTGACCCGCTGGGGCCGAACCACTTCCTGTTTTGAAACAAAGATCCGGCCCAGCTGTTGTTCAAGATCTACTCCGTGTCAAAACAACCCATGAGCCCTATATAACCCTGCTCCAGAGTCTAGCGGCGCGACTTCTTGGGCCTTTTCTCTCGGGACTCTTCAACCTCACCCGGGAGCGCTCTAACAATAAACGTTACGTTACGGTTTAGCTCACATTTGGCCTCTTCATTTTTTATTCCAAAACCTTACAATCACCAAGGAAAATACTTCATGAAAATTTATAAATAACAACTAAACATAAAGAACAAATTTTTACATTTTTTCATGTTGAATAAGAAGATATTTCCTTTTCCACTGGGTTCAATAAACACAGTCGAACTTACATAATAATAAATATATTATTCCTTTGTTCCTAAACTAAACTTTTATCTACCTTTTTTTTAAAGGAAAAATGGCTTATATAGAATTTTCTACCAGATAGAACAATTAATTATTACACCAAAAATTCCCTGAGCCTTTATTATTTACTAAGGATTGTTTTGGAAGTTTTGACAGTGGAGGAGATTTAAAAGAATTAATACACTACCGTTAGCAGGATTGCTGCTCAGTAAATGTTTGCTGATTCACTGAAAGAATAATCTTTGTCCGTTAAAAGGTGTATTCTTATTTAGCAGATTTATAATTGGTGCAGCTATCACTAAACTTCCTGGAAGAATTTTTTGAAAAGGAGAAAAACAAGCTTGGGAGTGTGTTTAGTGGTCACATTATATTACTATGTGAGATAAAAGAAAATGAGAAGTAAATTTCTTTCACCTTTCAAAGATACTTACCCATTTAATCCTGAGCATTTTATTGTCATTTCTAGTCAATAATCTAAATAAAAATGTAATTTTCCTATAGTCATTTACTGAATTACTTTATAGGTAGAAAGGATGAATATTTAAAAATATTGTAAAAATATTTGTAATACATAGCTTACTAAGGACTTCAATCTAAAGAATATGTAGAAATCTCTACAATAAAAGTAGAATTGTTGAAGTTGGAAAAAACTTTAAAGTTCAAGTCCCACATTTTATATATAAAAATGTCAGTGACTTGCCCAATGGCCTATCTGAATGTTTTTGTGTCACAGGTGGTATTCGCGGAGCCACTCCTCCAGACTACTCTCTGCTATATCCATTAAATCACTCATAATGTATTCATTAATCTACCAATAAGCTGTAAGTGACAAACTGCCTTTACCATTAGTTTTTTAAAAGGATGTAACACTAATTAAATGCTTCTTTTTATTTTTACCAAAAGGTGATAGTCTTTGGGAAATTTCCATTTACCTTAACTACATAAATTTATGAAACTTACAAAATCTTTACTTCGTTTCTGTAGGTGAGTGAGTTCTATGACATTATACAGAACAAGACTAATCATAATGCAACTCTGCTGGATATCTAGGAGGGAAACTAATTAATAATCTAAAGCATTTTATACTGAATATTTTATTTGCATTCATTGTATACCTCAGAAGTAAAAAGGGTGAATGTGTTTCTATTTTAAGGTGAACTGAAGGCAGAAGATGGTTGAGTGACTGGATCAGTTTATAAAACTCTTGTCATGTTAAATTGAAATTAAAATACAGGTTATCTGATTTTAAGTTAGTATCTAGTCTAGAATTCTTAAAAGAAAATCTTTACATAAAGGACTCCCTATGGAAATAAGTGTATAACTTTGATTATCTGGGCACTTTTAACTATAGCACATCTCTCCTCAGATAAACATCACATGCAAAGATATAGGCACTGTGACTATGAATAAATTTTATCTGTGAGTAACTGTACATACCAATAAGTCTTAATAAAATCAGTGGGAAAGTTGAGAGTAAGCCTAAGTAGTTTTGAAATTTTTTTATTAGGAAAACCAAGCCAAACACAAATCTATCCAAATTCAGGAAGTCCAAATTTCATCCAAAAGAGAAGGGAGCTAAAGAAAATTTCCCATGGTTGTCTCTATGGTTGAAGGGGAACCAACATTGCATCCACTGGGGCTCAGGATGACTTACCATCTATATTCATAATGTGCCACACAAAAGATTTTCTCTAAGGAATCATGACAAGTTACTGCTGCTTCCTTGGAAGATGTTTTTCTGCTGGACTGAACTCTAATTGTTTTTATTTATTAAACTATTTGTTGTGCCCTTGGTATAACTGTTCACATTCTTCATATTCTATCCTCCATAAAACTTAAAGCTTTACTTCTGAGGGTGTGAGAAAGAGCTCCGTTCAACCTTGACTGTGTTTAACTAAAATGCAACTTTGTCTCAATCCTCCAGAATGAAGTGGTGTGGAGGAAACAGGTAAGTGTGAGTGGTAGCAACATAATCTAAAGAGATGTGAACAATGTTTTCTGTGAGATTTTTTAAAGGAGATAAGACAGTAGAGCAAATAAATGAATGCTGGTAGAATTACTATTTGTAATTTTGTTAATGTCTGAGAGGAAAGAAATCAATGCCTTTCTTCCAAAAATAGTCCTCTGAATGAACAGCCCTTTTTCTTAAGGTAGTTGTAACTGAAAATTTATTTGAGAGCAAACTGTGATCTTGTGCAAACAAAGAAGAAAACCGTGTCCTCTCAGCCATCATCATACTCCTTTAATTTTATATAATGTTGATGAACAGTACCATTAGCTACAAATAAAGGGAGAAAACAGATTAATTTTACAATGACTCATTCTATTATGCAGATTTGAGATTTTTCTTTCATACTTTTTTTTTAGTTAAAGGCAAGTCATGATTAGTTACAAGAGAATTGCAGGGCTACAATCAGACACCAAAATTGTCTTTTCTAGTTGTTTTTAAATGCATAATATTCTAATAACCTGTTCATTACATTGGTATTTTCTACTTCACTTAAGAAAAAGCCCTTCGTGTTATCAAAGTTTGTTTGACTGTTTTCATAGAATAAGCTATAATCACATTTTGGAATAATTTTTTTTTTTTTGTGAAGATGACTGTTAATTTTTTTCTTCCAAAAATTTTATTGGGGGAAAACTACAAAACATCTACAGTACAATGTTTACAGTCACAATTTGTAGTGAGCTGATTTCCCAAAATATATTACCACTCAAGTTGACTTATCTTGTTACATTCAAAAACCTACTCTGTCAAAGTAGTCCAGAGAGTACATACATAGTGCTCCA
>CAUYRT010072308.1:0-18796 GCA_963574885.1 Lepilemur ruficaudatus
GGCACATGCCTGTAGTCCCAGCTACTTGGGAGGCTGAGGCAGTAGGATTGCTATAGCCCAGGAGTTTGAGGTTGCTGTGAGCTAGGCTGACGCCACGGCACTCACTCTAGCCCAGGCAGCAGAGTGAGACTCTGTCTCAAAAAAAAAAAAAAAGAATCCCAGGGTCAAAGGCAGGAGGTAGGGAGGAACACTTGGAAACTCGAACAACAATAAGCAGATGTCAAAGCTATAGTTGTTCTCTAAGCATTTACTTAACTTTATAAAACAGAGCAAGAATTGACAAATTATGAGGCCGTTCTCCTGTTTTTGTAAATAAAGTTTGATGTGAAACAGTCACACCCATTTGTTTACACGTGGTCTATGGACTTTAGATATTAACAATATAGTAGGAAAGTTTACAGCAATAAGTGCCTACATCAAAAAAGTAGAGAAGTTTCAAATAAACAACCTAATGGTGTATGTCAAAGAATTAGAAAAACAAGAGCAAACCAAACCTAAAATCAGAGGAAAATAACTAATAAAGATCAGAACAGAAATAAATGAAATTGAAACCAAAATACCCCACAAAAGATCAACAAAAGTTTTTTGAAAAAGTAAATAAAATTGACACACTTTAAGTCAAATTAAGAAAGAGAGAAGACCATATTAAATAAAATCAGAGATGAAAAAGGAGACAATACAACTGATATTGCAGAAATCCAAGGGATCATTAGAGACTACTATGAGCAACTATATGCAATAAACTGGAAAACCCAAAAGAAATGGATAAATTCCTAGACACACACAACCTACCAAGATTGAACCAGGAAGAAATCCAAAACCTGAAGAAACCAATAAAAAATAAGATAGAAGCAGTAATAAAAAGTCTTCCATCAAAGAAAAGTCCAGGACCCAAAGGCTTCACTGCTGAATTCTACCAAGAAGAACTAATACCAACCCTACTTAAACTATTCTAAAAAATCAAGAAGGAGGGAATATGCTTAAACTCATTCTATGAGGCATGTATCACCCTGATACCAAAACCAGACAAAGACACAACAACAAAAAAAACTACAAGCCAATATCTCTGAAGAACATAGATGCAAAAATATTCAACAAAATACTAGCAAACTGAATTCAACAATACATTAAAAAGATTATTCATCATGATCAAGTGAGATTCATCTCAGGGATGCAAGGATGGTTCAACATACGCAATCAATGTGATACATCGTGTCAACAGAATGAAAGACAAAAATCACATGATCATTTCAATTGATGCTGAAAAAGCATTAGATAAAATTCAACATCACTTCATGATAAAAACTCTCAAAAAACTGGGTACAGAAGGAACTTACTTCAGCACAATAAAAGCCATATATGACAGACCCACAGCTAGTATCATGCTCAATGGGGAAAAACTAAAAGCCTTTCCTGTAAGATCCACTGGAACAAGACAAGGATGCTCACTTTCACCACTGTTATTCAACATGGTACTAGAAAATGTAGCTAAAGCAATCAGATAAGAAAAAGAAAGTTCATCCAAACTGAAAAGGAAGAAGTCAAATTATCCTGTTTACAGATGATATGGTCTTATAACTAGAGAAACCAAAAGACTCCACAAAAAAACTATTAGAACCGATAAATTCAGTAAAGTTGAAGGATACAAAATCAACATATCAAATAGTAGCATTTCTATATGCCAAAAAATATACAATCTGAAAAAGAAACCAAGAAAGCAATCCTATTTACAACAGCTACAAATAAAATACCTAGGAATAAATTTAACCAAAGAAGTAAAAGAGCTCTATAATGAAAACTATAAAACATTGATGAAAGAAATTGAAGAGGACACAAAAAAATGGAAAGATTTTCCATGCTCACGGACTGGAAGAATCAATATTGTTACAACGCCAATATCACCCAAAGCAATCTACAGATTCAATGTAATCCTCATCAAAATATCCATGACATTCTTCACAGAAATAAAAATAAAATAATCCTAAAATTGATATGGAACCACAAAAGACCCAGGATAGCCAAAGCCACCCTAAGCAAAAAGAACAAAACCGGAGGAATTACCTGACTCCACATTATACCACAGTGCTGTAATAACAAAATAGCATGGTACTGACACAAAAACAGACACATAGACCAATAGAACAGAATAGAGAATCCAGAAACAAATCCACACATCTACAGTGAACTTATCTTCAACAAAACTGCCAAGAACATACAGTGGGGAAAGGATAGTCTCTTCAATAAATGGTGCAGGGAACACTGGATATCTGTATGCAGAAGAATGAAATTCTTGCCATATACAAAAATCAAATCAAAATGAATTAAAGACTTAAATCTGAGATCTGAAACTATGAAATTACTAAAAGAATAACATGGAGGAAATGCTTCAGGACATTGGTCTGGTTAAGGACTTCTTGAGTATTACCCCCAAAGCACAGGCAACCAAAGCAAAATTGGACAAATGGACAAATAGGATCACATCAAGCTAAAAAGCTTCTACACCGCAAAAACAATCAACAAAGGGAAGAGATAACCTGCAGAATGGGAGAAAATACTTACAAACTACCCATCTGACAAGGAATTAATAACTAGAATATATAAAGAACTCCAACAACTCAATAGGAAAAAATCAAATAATCCAATTAAAAAATAAGCAAAGGATCTGGATAGGCATTTCTCAAAAGAAAACATACAAATGGCCAACAGTTACATGAAAAAATGCTCAACATTATTAGTCAACAGAGAAATGCAAATCAAAACTACAATGAGATATCATCTCACCCCAGGTGAAATGGCTTTTATCAAAAAGGCAAGGGGGGAAAGGCAACACATGTAACCTAAACATTTGTACCCTCATAATATGCTAAAAAAATAATAATAATTAAAAAAAAAAGACAGGCAATAATGAATGCTGGCAAGGATGTGGAGAAAGGGGAACCCTGGTACACTGTTGGTGGGAATGTAAATTAGTGCAACCACTATGGAGAACAATACGAAGATTCCTCAAAAAGGCCAGGCGCGTTGGCTCACACCTGTAATCCTAGCACTCTGGGAGGCCGAGGCAGGTGGATCGCTCAAGGTCAGGAGTTTGAAACCAGCCTGAACAAGAGCAAGACCCCGTCTCTACTAAAAATATAAAGAAATTAATTGGTCAACTAAAAATATATAGGAAAAAATTAGCCAGGCATGTTTGCGCATGCCTGTAGTCCCAGCTACCTGGGAGGCTGAGGCAGAAGGATTGCTTGAGCCCAGGAATTTGAGGTTGCTGTGAGCTAGGCTGACGCCTGGGCAACAGAGTGAGACTTTATAAAAAAAAAAAAAAAAAAAATCACCTGTACCCTATAAATATATACAACTCTTATGTACCAATAATTAAAAACTTAAAAATTAAAAAAAACCTAAATGGACAGGTTACATATCAATTAAACACAGCTAACGAGAAAACTGACAGAGATGGAAAACAAAGGAAATTACTCAAAATGTAGTACAGAAAGAAAACAACAGAAAATATAAAAGATAGGCTAAGAGACATGGAGAGAAAAGAATGAACAGGTCTAACAAACATTTAATTAAACTTCCATAATACCCTCTTTGTTTCTGTAAATGGTACCATCCTTCTCTGTCAACTAGTTTAGGATTTGAATACTTTTTAACTTAAATCTTTCCTTTCAATTCCTTTATTTCCTCAATCATCAAATACTATACACTGTTTCTTCAGAACACTTTGTTTCATTCTTTCCTCCTGATTTGATTACTGCTATACTGCTCTGGGAAGTCCTTATATATCATTTATTAAACACTTTCTATTCTAGGCATTCTGGCAACTGCTTTACAGAGTCTGTCTTATTTAATCCTTATAAGAGTACTATGAAACAGGCATGATAGCTATTTTATAAATAAGGAAACTGATCCCTGGTTACTTTCCTGAGGTCACATAAGTAAGAAATGGTAGAGTGAGGATTTGACCCTCTAGGCAGTCTGACTCCATTATAGCAACTTAAACCACTACAGCACACATCTATGTGATTACAGAAAAGCATCTAACAGCTAGGCTGACTCTAGGCTCCAACCACTATAATCTATCCTTAGAATACTGCTTTTAACAAGTAACTCTCTTACATGCAAAATCTCAAGGATCTATTTTCTATTACTTTAAGCCTAAACTTCTATATCTGTCTTTCAAGGTCCTATATATAACCAGAATATTCTACTAATATATTTCTTCTAATCTGATCCACTCAAAATCAGTTCAATCTTCTCAATGTTCTACAAAGACACCATCCTGACACATGATGAAAAACACTTTCAGTTTTTACTCTATTTTGTCTCTTTTGTATTTCTACAATACTCAGAATTTAAATTTGTAGAATATTTTAACTGTGAAATTAAGATTATTTCTTAAAAGCATGAAGAACAGATTTAAGAAGCAGAGGGTGCATTTTGTCTGTGGGGAACTTCTGAATGGATATGTAAAGAAAAATGAATAATCGGTCATAGTAATCCACTTTGCCTTTTCCATCCTTTTATGATTCCTGTTTATATTGGTTTGATTCGAAAAAAGAAATATCCTATACCTGTAGTAATTGAGATGTAAGTAGATCAAATCTCCAATTGGCATTGGGTCCCAAAGTGCACATTTTGATGGAGGAAAGTGGAAAGGTACCATCCTGCTTGAAGGAAACCTTTAAAAAATAATTTAAAATTAAAGCACAAGGAATAGCAAACATGGTAAACATTTTGTAAGAAACAATTAACTATCTTTAAATGATGGTACTTTTCAGATTACTTTTGTAATTTTAAAAGTGTCAAAAATATTTTTTAAGAAAATTTAAAAAAGAAAAGAAAACTCACTTATAACTCTACTATCAGGTGAATAAGCACTCAAAATTTGGGTATGGCTTTTCTGTCCTTTTTTCCTATGCATACATAAATTTACACAAGTTTTTGTAAATACACACAAGCTTGAAAAAAAACTGGATAACTGATCCTATAAAATCCACTTTAAATAACAGAAAAACCAAGTACAAACCATAAATTTACGTTTAAATTTAAAATTAAAATGTCTTTCTGCACTAATTTCTAGATAATTGGTAAATAATATACAATAGTTATGAAAAGCATAAAAACTTAATAGATCTTAATTATTTCCCAGTGTTTCCAAATTTGGTATTTGGGGCTCTATTGTGCAAGTTTAATTATTGAAGCATCAAAATGGCATTATAATAAATAACTCCTCAACAAAGATCCCAAGAGCAATGTGAAGCAAGGTTTCAATGTTAAGTCATATAAGGTAACAATCACAAAGTTTTCATTTTACATAAGTGTATAACGTGAGAAAACCACAATAAGAAAAATGACAATGGAAAAGGAAAAAAAGGGGGAAAATATCATCCAAAGTCACATATAATTAAAGCAAAACAACTCTCACAGTGAGTTACCTGAAACAGTGCGTTTGCATGATGGTAGACTATTACATAGTTAAACTGAAAGAATATTTATCATATACTAAGAATACTTTGTTTTAGATCTTACTTTCATGCATCATCTAATGAAGCTTCTCAACTAAACTACTAGGCCCAGTTTATTATCTTGTTCCTTTTGCCTTCCACATACTAGGCATCCTACTGGCACTTTACATATACAATATTTTTTGCTAAAACATTCCAGAAACACTTTATTATCCATTTTATTGATAACAAACTATAAGTTTCCTAACTTCATACAGCAATTAAGTAGCAGAGCTGAGATTTGAATCTAAGTGCATCTGATTTCAAAACTCTTATTTTTAGAAGCTGAATTGTGTACTATTTTAGAGCCTGGGTTCATATTGAGCTCCAACACATTCCTGTTGTGTGTTTTTAAATCCTTACCTACTGTCTGTCAATGCATGAGTGGACTAATAAAATGCGGTATATGTATACCACAGAGTACTACTCAGCCATAAAAAAAAATGGTGAATGAATAGCTCTTATAGTAACCTGGATGGAACTGGAGACCATTCTTCCAAGTGAAGTATCACAAGCATGGAAAACAAACACCACATCTACTCACCCTTAAATTGGTACTAACTGATCAACACTTATGTGCACATATGGAAATAACATTCATGAGAAATCAAGCAGGAGAAGGGGGGAGGAGGGGATGGGTAAATTCACACCTAACAGGTAAAATGCACATTATCTGGGTGATGGGCTAACTTTGACTCAAATGGTACAAAAGCCATTTGTGTAACCTTTGTATCCCCATAATATTCTGGAAAAAAAAATCCTTATCTAATTTGAGCTCATAATATCTATATGAGGGATTTTCTTTTTTTTTCCCATATATTTACTTTTTATTGAATTTGTTAATGTTACACATTTCTTGCACTGCCAAACCATGCCTGAGAATTCATGCTTTGTATGGAATATATGAGGGATTTTCAATCCTCCATTTATGAGACAAGGATGGTCTGAGATTAAGACATTTGTTCAGGCTGGGTGCTGTGGCTCACGCCTGTAATCCTAGCACTCTCGGAGGCCGAGGCGGATGGATCATTTGAGCTCAGGAGTTCAAGACCAGCCTGAGCAAGAGCGAGACCCCGTCTCTACTAAAAATAGAAGGAAATTAGCTGGACAACTAAAAATATATAGAAAAAATTAGCCGGGCATGGTGGCACATGCCTGTAGTCTCAGCTACAAGGGAGGCTGAGGCAGAAGGATTGCTTGAGCCCAGGAGTTTGAGGTTGCTGTGAGCTAGGCTGACACCAGAACACTCTAGCCTAGGCAACAGAGTGAGACTCTGTCTCAAAAAGAAAAAAAAAAAGAAAGAAATTTGTTCAAAGTCACAAAGGAGTAAGTGACAAAACTGTCATATTTTTCCTCTCATATTTATCATATACCTACCAGTGAGAGGTAGTACAACACAGGGGTTTAAAGCAGGGAGACTGGAAAATCAACCTCTTGGGTCTAAAATCTGGCTTCAAAATTTGCTAGCTGTGTGACCTTGATCAAGCTAATTAACTACTCTTTGTCTCAGATTAGTCATTCATTAAATGGACTATCAGTACCTCCTTGTAGAGTTATACTAAATATTAAATGAGTATGTATATGTGAAGTGCTTAAAAGAATTCCTACTTCATTATAAGTGATTAACGTTAGCTATTTTTTTTTTCGCTCTCAGTAGTACACAATACATTTAAAGCTCAAACTATACTACTTCAGGTTTACTTACTTGATTTCTAGAAAGTAGAAATCAAGTTCAAATCCTGGCTATATCACTTACCAACTGCATAACCTTGAGTAGGTTAATCTCTCTATGTTACAGCTTCCTCATTAAACAAAAAATGTGGATAACAATAGCACCTATCTCATAGGTTTGTTGTGAGGATTAAATAAGAATAATGCATTCTTAGTGCTTAGTACAGCACCTGGCACATAGCAAGACTTAAACAAATACTGTTATTAGTTTTTTTCTTAACCTGGAGTATATAGGTAGACTCTGGAGGCAGGAGAGACATAAACTGAAACTTGTACCTCAAAACTGGGTGCAAAATTTTACATATGTATATTTAAGTGCTTGTTCTTAGGGAGTAAGATTCACAGCTGTCTGAATATCAGATATTCAAAGGGGTGGGTAAACCACTCCCCACACATACACTAATCATAACTGCCATTCTAAACCCCAGAGATTACTGAAAACCAGAGATCACTAAATGAGCGAAAGAAACTAGAGTTGAATATGCCAGGCATAACCACATAAATCACATGAGTTTATATCTCACCTAGAACGTAAGGAATGAATTTGGCCTCATAGTCAATCTGATAATAAAAAGAGAATATACTGAACTTGTTATACAACTATACCTTTCAAAGAACAGAAGTTGACAAATTTTCAAAGAATAAAATGCCATGGGGTAGAACAGAAGGGCCAAAACTAAAGCAAAAGGAATATGATAGCCCCCTTGAGTCATGTTTTCTACAGTCTTCATCAGGAACATCTGGTACAAAGAAAGACAATACAAAGAAAAAAGGTACCCCATGGATGCAATTCTAGTTTGGAATTTAAAAAAATTCACATGTCAGCATTAATTGTTCTTCCCTAGGGCAAAAAGAGCAATAAATGATCCAAAGAGCCAAATAATACAAGCCAATTTGCCTAGTCCCCAAAGTAACGACAGATAGAAAATTGGGATACAGATGGCAAGCTCCTCCTCCCTGCTCCACATGAGTGGAAAAGACTTAGGACATTTCAGGAAACTTGGTATACCCAGGGTGAAATTATTCTCATTTAGGGATTAGCAGCTTGAGGAGGGAAGGAAGCCAACCACTTTCCCACTTGTCTAGGATGTAAATAAACACCTATGTAAATTTTAGCCTCACGTACTATTTCCCATCAATAAAGAGATCTTCTACATAACTAAAATAAGTGAAAGAGGAAATGGAACTAATATTTATTGAATTCCTACTGTGTACTAGACCCTTTAGTTTAGTAATCTTACTTAACTGTTCACAGTAACCTTCTGTTAGACAGAGATTAACATCCGCATTTTAAAGATGAGGAAATGAGGCTTAGTTAATTAACTTGATCAAAGTCACCCACCTAACAAGTGGCAGAATTGGGATATGGACTCAGAGTTTCCTGATTCTAAAGAATATGCTCTTTCTTCTCTTCTAACCTACTTTCCCAAGTTACATGAACATCTGTAAAAAAACATTTTGTAAAAATATTTCTATACCTGGTATTCATCTGGGGCCGTGGAAGAGGATATGTAGGCTCCATGATATTTGGTGAATGATTTAACTTCAGATTCTTAGTATCCTAAAGAAGTAAAGAGAATATTACTAATGAATGATGAAAACAAAGAATAAGAAAATGATTTAACCACATATTAACAAAATAATGGGCAAAATTAGGTTCTTTATATGAAGTGTGACTATAGATGAATAATAAATGCTTGTAGATTCTGCTGATCACTTTTATACTCTACAGCCGTTCTGCCTATAAATTACTGTTAATATTTATTCTAAGCAGCAAAATCTACCAATATATCTATCCATTAAGAAAAGCACAGAGTCTGCTCCAAAATCTTTGTATTGACTTAGTGAGCTGGGTAGAAAAGGTTGTATTTAATGTATGAGGTTTCTTTTTTTCTTTTTTGGAGACAGGGTCTCACTGTCACCCAAGAGGGAATACAGTGGCATGACCACAGCTCTCTGTAATCTCAAATTCCTGGGCTCAAGCAATTCTACCACCTCTAGAGTAGCTAGGACCACAGGTGCGTGCACCACCACACCCAGCTAATTTTTAAAATGTTTTGTAGAGATGGGGTCTCCCTATGTTGCCCAGGCTGGTCTCAAACTCCTGGCCTCCCAAAGTGCTGAGATTATAGGCATGAGCCATCGCACCTGGTCTAAGATACGAGATTTTTTTTTTTGAGACAGGGTCTCACTTTATTGCCTGGGCTAGAGTGCCGTGGCGTCAGCCTGGCTCACAGCAACCTCAGACTCCTGGGCTCAAGTGATCCTCCTGCCTCAGCCTCCCAAGTAGCTGGGACTACAGGCATGTACCACCATGCCCGGCTAATTTTTTCTCTATATATTTAGTTGGCCAATTAATTTCTTTCTATTATTAGTAGAGACGGGGTCTCGCTCTTGCTCAGGCTGGTTTGGAACTCCTGACCTTGAGCAATCCGCCCGCCTCAGCCTCCCAAAGTGCCAGGATTACAGGCGTGAGCCACCACGCCCGGCTTAAGATATGAGATTTTGACCAAAAAAGCCTCACAATCCTCAGAAAACCACAAAGCAGTAGATATGAACAATTTGAGCTAAATATTTATTGAGCCTATATTACAGTCATCAAAGAATTTTCAATCTTGTGGCACCACAAGAAAAATACCAACTCATATCAGTGAAAAAAATCAGTGTTCTTTTTTTTGGCTCCACATGCCCTCTCTGGGTACTCTCATACACTCCCATTGCTTTCACTCATCTATATAGAGCAAATCTTCAGCTTCCACTTCTCTTCTGAGTTTCAAACTCATATTTCCAACTGCCAACTGGATTGCTCCATCTAAATATTATCGAAGCAAATTACAGACCTCTTAGTCCTTTCTTTATAGTTCAGTATTTCCTATATTCTTTTAGGTCTTAGAGTTCTTTAGGCCCTGCACATTCTGCTTCATTTCTAGCAAAAAGGAATTGTCTGAAGCAAGATAAGGAATTATTAATACAGGTGCAGACTAAAAATATTTGCAAAAACAAATTCATCTTGAAAGTACCGTTAGAATGTTGACTAAAAAGTCCTTAGATATATATGGACTTCAAAGGTTTAATGCAGATTCTGTGGAATGCAGGCTTTAAACTCTAAAAGCCCTGCACTTGGTTGTCACGGATAACGGTATTCAGATGGATAACTAACTTTACAAAGCACATAAAGTGCCATTTTTTTCTTCGTTAAACAGAAGTGTCTTAAAATTCTGTATTTGTCTCTTCTTCCTTTATGCATTAGGGTGAAAGATGGATAATGTTGATGTATTTCTCACTTCAAAACAATACACATAAGGTATTTTATTCTGACAGTATTGCCCAAGCAGTTAAAGCCAATGAAACTAAAACCACACAAAACCTAGCACAAGATATTCTCCTCGGATAATGGAATTATCATGCGTCAAATGGAAACCACCAAGTTATCCTCACCTGTTCTTTCTCCCTCTTTCTCCACACAAATTCTCTTTCCATCCCTACCACTTTAGCTGCTAACTTCATCAACTCTCACCAGATTTACTTAAAAGTCCCCACAGTGCTGTTAGAAGGGTATTGCTACATAAATCTGATCAAGTTATTCTCCAGCTTACAAAATTGATGGCTCTTTATATACGCAATGTGGGACCTTCATAATCTGGCCCCACCCTATTATTCCAACCTTATCCCTCATCCACGCATCCTCCATCCCAGTCAAACTGAACCCCTTGCAGTCTCCCAGTTTCACTGTCTGGCAGGCTACCCCCACTTACTTGGAATGCCCTGGTAAACGCCCACCATCCCTCACAATCCAACTCGAATGTCACTTCCTCTGTGAAACTTTCTCCTAGACACCATGGTGATGTTACTACTGCCTCTCTTTTCGCACACATAGCATTTTCGCCGTTTGCTGTTTACACAGTACTTCCAGTAGACCACAAACTCCAAACATTAATTCCTTACTGTGTAACAGAATCTGAGCCAGTATTGTGAGGAATGCAAGAGCAAGCATTCAGGGTTTCAGTCCTCAAAAAATTTCCACAATAAAACAATTTTAAGTGGCTTGCTGTCGACTGCAAACCTCGTTCACATACCTTACTTAGCACAGAAGATTCCAAAAGAATTCGCGGTCCGCTTAGTTTCTCCCACTAGCTCCCCTTCTCGTCATCGGCGCCCAGCTCTTTAGAGAACTGAGCCTACCGTAGCGCTCTGAATGGACCCACTGTCCTTCCCCGGGCTCCGCTGCCGCCCGAGGGGGAACCAGGAGCACAAAGCCCACTCTCCGCAACCTCCGACGAGCTAGAGTCTGTTTGCGGGGTCGGAGGAGACGCGGGCTCCGAGGAACACCTCTGCCGACTGCGGCCCCGCCTGTGAGACGTTGGGGTCGCGGGAATCGAGGCGGCAAACACAAGCTCGTGAAGCCGAGAGAGCCGCACCGCGCCTGCTAACTGGTCAGAAACCCCGCCAGTCACGGAGCGGAGGCGGTGCCACACGCGTCACGCACAGTCTCCGGTTCGTGTTGGCGTGCCAGCCAATCAGCATCCCGCGTAGGTTCCACGCTCGACCAATCCCAAGCCTCCTTGGAGAACTCAGCGCGCCACTGGCGCTCCAGGACCAGGATTTCGACGATTTAAATCCTTCATTTCATCAACGGTTAATTTCCGGGGTAGGGTGGGCCTTGCGCACGCGCAATGAAAAGCTCAGCCGGGTAGGCGTGAGCCAGAAGTCGGAAGTGCTCGCTGCCCTGACCGGCCGGCGACTAGAATATTATAGGAACAGTTTTCAAATCCTATACTTGAAAGGACAAAACAGCTGGGGGTGTTAAATTTGTCAGTTTCTTTCCTAAGAAGCAGTCTCTCCTCTTTATTTATTTTTTCTTTTTTGGGACAGAGTCTCACTCACTGCCCAGGCTAGAGTGCCATGGCGTCAGCCTAGCTCACAGCAACCTCAAACTCTTGGGCTCAACCAATTCTCCTGCCTCAGCCTCCAGAGTAGCTGGGACTACAGGCATGTGCCACCATGCCCGGCTAATTTTTTCTATACATATTTTTAGTTGGCCAATTAATTTCTTTCTATTTTTAGTAGAGACGGGGTTCTCACTCTTGCTCAGGCCAGTCTTGAACTCCTGACCTTGAGCAATCCTAACGCGTAGGCCTCCCAGAGTGCTAGGATTACAGGCGTGAGCCACCGCGCCCGGCCTAAACACTATATATTTATCTCTGCAACCAGTGTTGGTATTACATATAGTATTGATACTTTATATATTTATTTACAGTCAGCCCTCCGTATCCCTGGGTTCTGCAACCGAGGAGTCAACCAACCACGGATGGAAAATACTCAGGAAAAAAAATAATAACAATATAACAAAAATAATACAAATTTTAAAATACAGTATAACAACGATTTACATAGCATTTACATTGTATTAGGTATTAAGTAATCTAGAGATGATTTGTGTGTAGGCTATATGCAAATAGTAGGCCATTTTATATAAGAGACTTGAGCATTCCCAGATTTTAGTATCTCCCCCACCCCTCCCGGGTTCCTGGAACCAATCCTGGAAAGATACCAAGGGAAGACCGTATATGTGGTATTAACATGAGTATGATATGAGATAATATGTAGTTATCTCAACAGTTAATGTGGTAATTGGGCCTCCTCCACCAGTATCTTGTATGATTCTCCTAACAGCTAAAGTAGACAGTTGGTATCCCTATTCAAAAAGGGACAAAGTGGCTGGGTGTGGTGGCTCACGCCTGTAATCCTAGCACTCTGGGAGGCAGAGGCCGGTGGATCGCTCAAGGTCAGGAGTTCAAGACTGGCCTGAGCAAGAGCGAGACCCCATCTCTACTAAAAAAATAGAAAGAAATTAATTGGCAAACTAAAATATATAGAAAAAATTAGCCAGGCGTGGTGGCGCATGCCTGTAGTCCCAGCTACTCGGGAGGCTGAGGCAGAAGGATTGCTTGAGCCCAGGAGTTTGAGGTTGCTGTGAGCTAGGCTGATGCCACAGCACTCTAGCCTGGGCAGAGTGAATGAGAATCTGTCTCAAAAAAAAAAAGGGACAAAGTGTATAAGATCCCACAACTATCATAGTTAGTGCACAGTCAGGATTCAAAATGCCACTCACTTTGCTCAAGATGCCACTTTTGCTAGTTTCTTCAACAATATGGGAGTGTCTTAAAAGTCTTAGCTGCATTTATTTGTAAGTTGTCCTGTTTGGAATAAGCATTCACTCTTTTGAAATAGTGAAAACACTATACTGAAAATGTATCAAACAAGCCAAGAAATATATGCTGTACAGAGTATCATTCTTTGCTTTCCTGGAAAAATTCCTGGAATCTAGAATGCAGATTTTTAAGAGAAATGATGGTCAGTTCCTGAGCCCTGTTGTGAGAGCAGGAAGAACCTCAGACAGCAATGCACATCTGACAGATTGTTAGCCAACCCAACAGGGAGCTCCAGAGCAAAGGTTGCCCATTAGAAGAATGCCACATGAGGCAGAAATGGCTAGGCCTTAGAACTTGCTGTGCTTAGTCATTGCATGGAGCTTCTCAGAAGGAGCAAGCACCAAAGCTAAGGCAGAACTGTACTCTGCAGCTGACTGGCCCGTTCTTTCTGGAGAGAGATCTAAGTGACACACCTCAAAGGCTGCCATGGGGTCCATGAAGAGCAAAGGCTCTGAGGTGGGAGTTTCCTGGCATCTTTCAGGAAGAGCAGGAGGCCAGTATGTCTTGAGCAGAGTGAGTGAGGAGAACAGTATTAACAGTTGAGGTGGGAAGTGATTAGGAGTATTGATAGACCATTAGGGCCATGATAAGGACTTGGCTACAGTCTTGAGTTAAACGGGAAGCCATTGGGAAAATTTTAAGTAGAAGATTGGCAAAACCTGATTTTAGGTTTTAAAAGAACCATTGAGAATAAACTGTTAGGAGCAAGGACAGAGAAGCAAGGAGACCAATTCAAAGGCTGCTGCAATAACCTAGGAGAGAGACTGATGGTGGCTTGGACCAGAAGGGTAGCAATGGAGGTAGTAAGAGATTGTTGGATTCTGGGTATGTTTTGAAGGTAGAATCAACAGGATTTGACTACAGATTGAATTTAAGATGTAAAAGAAAGAAACTCTCATGAGCCCCTCATGGTTTATGTTTTTCTTTAAAAACTACTTTAAGATAACTGAAAGAGAAATGTAATATGAGTTAGACAAAAAAGGAAGGGGTGAGCAAAACACAGAACTCCCCACTCCTTAGGTGTAGGCTGCGCATAACAACAGTCTTCCGAAGTGTACAGTATGGAAGGAGGAAGGAAGTAAAGAGGAAGAGAAAAGAGTAACTTTACAGTGGAGAAACCTGACAAACACTACTTCAGCCAGGTGGTCATGGCCAACATCAACAGTTGTAAGTCATATGGATAGTGTGTACACTTGATATGATGTCATGAAAATGGCACTTTATCTCTGTGGTCTTCCTCCCAATAACCTATACCCCTGTCTTATCCTGAGAAAGACACATTCCAATAGCAAGAAATCTTATAAAAACCCTGTACTCCTCAAAACTGTTAAACTCATAAAACATAAGAAAAGTCTTAGAAACTGCCAGAGCCTAGAGAAACCTAAAAAGATATGACGACTAAATGTAATGTGGTATCATGGATGGGATCATGGAATTTTAAAAAAGCCATTACATAAAAACTAAGGAAGTCTAAATAAACTAGTTGCTAATAATGTACCAATATTGGCTTACTAATTGTAATTAAGGTACCACACTAATATAAGATGTTAATAATAGGAAAAACTGGATGTGAGGTATGGAAATTCTATACAATGCTCTCAATTTTTCTATAAATCTGAAACTATTCTAAAAAAAGTTTATTAGAAAGAAAATAGGAAGGGGCAAAAGGGACTACTGAGGCATATGATAATCTTTTGAACTAAAATAACATATCTTCCTTTTTTTTTCTTTTTAGAGATGGGGTCCCACTATGCTGCCCAGGCTGGTCTCAAATTCCTGGGCTCAAGCCGTCCTCTCACCTCCCACCTCAGCCCCCCAAGTACCTGAGTCTACAGGGGTGTACCACCAGCAGGCCCAGCCATGCCTTCCATTTTGCTTAATAATAACTGAAATAGGCTGGGTGCGGTGGCTCATGCCTGTAATCCTAGCACTTTGGGAGGCCAAGGCAGGTGGATGGCTCAAGGTCAGGAGTTCGAAACCAGCCTGAGCAACAGGGAGACCCTGTCTCTACTAAAAATAGAAACAAATTAATTAGCCAACTAAAAATATATAGAAAAATTAGCCGGGCATGGTGGCACATGCCTGTAGTCCCAGCGGCTCAGGAGGCTGAGGCAGGAGGATAGCTTAAGCCCAGGAGTTTGAGGTTGCTGTGAGCTGGGCTGACGCCATGGCTCTCTAGCCAGGGCAACACAGTGAGACTCTGTCTCAAAAAAAAAAATAATAATAATAACTGAAATACCAATAAGATCTCAATTAAATAGTTTATTACTAATGGACTTCTAAGCAGGATATACATTTAATACTATGCATAGAGTAAATACTTTCTGACTTGAATGAAAAGTAATTATTGACTTCATTTTAAGATTGGAATGATCCAGCTTTATATTTAAAAGAGCTTGGAGGTAACTAAAGAGCTTACTTCTCCAGATATTTAAAATATTTTTTTCCCTGAGAATTTAGGAGAAGGAGGGGAGAAAAAAAAAGCAAAAATTTTTTAAGGCCAGGCATAGTGGCTCATGCCTATAATCCTAGCACTTTGAGAGGCCAAGGCAGGAGGATTGCTTGAGGTCAGGAGTTCAAGATCAGCCTGGGCAAGAGTGAGACCCCACCTATACAAAGAAAAGAAAAATTAGCCGGGTATTGTGGCAAGCACCTGTAGTCCCATCTACTGGGGAGTCTGAAGGAGCCTGAGGCAGGAGGATCGATTCAGCCCAGGAGTTTGAAGTTGCAGTGAGCTATGATAATGCCATTGCATTCTGGCGGGAGTAACAGAGTGAGACCCTATTTCAAATATATATATATTTTAAAAAAATTATAATGCAGCATGCAATAGCTTTGGGGATCTGGCCCCAATTCTGCCATTTATCTGAGATTGATTTTACTCATTTGCATATTATACATTATCATAGAAAAGAGTTAATGCATAATGAGTATGAAAGTTAATTGAAAGAGCTGCCCATATATTATTATTAGTCTAGGTATACTGACAATTGACATTATTAATAAATGAGCAACATAGTGCCCTGTGTTCAAAGAGATTAAGGGAACTGATTTGTTAAATTAGAAAGAGAATAAGTTTAATGAAATAAAATCTACAAATGCTATACTAAGTACATACTATACACTAAGCTTTGTGCTAGATGGTATGGGGAGTTGATAGGAATGATAAGCATAAAATAAGGAAGACACAATTTTAAAAGCTGGCTAATAAGAGGTAATTACCCAAAGCAAATATGAATAGTTGTTAGATCGCAGGCCAGTTTAAATAGAGTGACTATATAACACGCTATTCTTTGATCCTTGTTTATATATATCTGTCATTTCGAGACACTGTAGAATTGCTATGAGTTTGGCCCCTTTAGAGAAAAGCTATCAGTCTTATTTTTCAAATTTCCAAGTGCTAGCCCAGTGAGGCAGTGGCTCTTACCGGTAAATCCCAGTGACTGGGGAGGGTGAGGCAGGAGGCTCACTTGAGCCCAGAAATTCAAGGCCATAGTGAGCTATGTTTGCACCACTGCACTCCAGCCTGGGTGACAGAGCAAGACCCTGTCGCTGAAAAACAAACAAGTGCTTTAACTTGCTTCACAGAGAACCATTTCCAGTGTGTCATGTTTTTGAAGAATGTAAGAATTTGTTGCATAAACAATGTTTTAACAAGAAAAAAAAATATAAAGGGGAAAACGCATGCATCCAAAATTCTACATCTTAACTGCTATAGACTGAATGTTTGAGTGTTTGTGTCCTCCCCCAAATTCAATGTGACGGTAGGAGGTGGAGCCCTTGGGAGGTGATTTGGGCTTAGTGTCCTTATAAAAGAAACCCCCTAAAAGCTCTCCTTCCCCTTTCTCCCATGTGAAGTCACAAGGAGAAAATGGCTGTCTATGAACCCGGAAGCAATACCTTGATCTCAGACTTTCCAGCTTCCAGAACTGTAAAAGATAAATTTCTGTTGTTTATAGGCTACCCAATCTATGGTATTCTATGATAGCAGCCTGATGGACTAAGACACTTATACACCAATTGTTTTTTCTTATTGCCTTTCAGTCCCTGTCCCTGTGACAGGATAAGACCAGGTAAATGTTCTAATTAGCATAAACCCTGATGCTAACAGGCCGGATGTGGGGATTAAAGAGCTATTGTTATCACCAGGAACAGGGAAGTTGGAATCAGTTATTTCTTCTCTTCCTGGTTCTGTGACTTATTTACTGGACTAAGTTTCTCCAAACACCCAACTTTCTCTCTCAAGTTATACTTCTGAGCTAAGTTGTACTATTGGCTTTTTTTTTTTTTTTTTTTTGAGAAAGAGTCTCACTCTCTTGCCTAGGCTAGAGTACCGTGGCATTAGCCTAGCTCACAGCAACCTCAAACTCCTGGGCTCAAGCGATACTCCTGCCTCAGCCTCCCAAGTAACTGGGACTAGAGGCATGTGCCACCATGCCTGGCTAATTTTTTCTATTTTTAGTTGCTTGGCCAATTTTCTTTCTATTTATAGTAGAGATGGGATCTTGCTCTTGTTCAGGCTGGTCTCAAACTCCTGAGCTGAAGTGATCCTCCCGCCTTGGCCTCCTAGAGTGCTAGGATTACGGACATGAGCCACTGCTGTGCCCAGTGCACTACTGCTTTTTTAAAACTACAGCTTTGAAGGAACATCTTATTTTTAAGGGACATTGCTAATCCGTCAATTTGCACAAAATTCTTTTAGATGCTTAAAACTCTTAGGAAAGGTAACAATAACATTTTATATCTCAAGTCATGCTGACTTATTTTAATTATGTTTTAAATCTTGGATTATTTGGAATGAAGACTAAAATGATCAAATATCACATGCCAGTAAATTCTCCAAATTTGCTAAACTGAGTTAATGTACCATCATCCTGTTTTGCAGACAAGGAAATTGTAAGTACAACCAATCTACCTAAACTTGCAAAGTTAGTGAGCAAGGATGCTGTAAGTTAAAGACAATCTTCCTTCACTGGTCTCCCTTGCAGGTCTATGATATGAAATTGACTAAGCTCAGAGGACAAAGTCACTCCCAGGAGGACAGGCATATTGTCTGCTGCCAGATTTGGCACATCAGATTTTTAAAGACTATGTTTCCCTTAACTAGTGCTCTCAGAATCTTTGAGAAAAGGTCCTTTGATAAAGTCTTACAGCAATAACCACAAAAATCTGAGTAGCAGAAACTTTCATTTAAAAAACTCCATTAAAGCCGGGCGCGGTGGCTCACGCCTGTAATCCTAGCACTCTGGGAGGCTGAGGCGGGCGGATCGCTCAAGGTCAGGAGTTCGAAACCAGCCTGAGCAAGAGTGAGACCCCATCTCTACTATAAATAGAAAGAAAGAAATT
>CAUYRT010072309.1:0-21449 GCA_963574885.1 Lepilemur ruficaudatus
CTTGGGAGGCTGAGGCAGAAGGATTGCTTGAGCCCAGGAGTTTGAGGTTGCTGTGAGCTAGGCTGACGCCACGGCACTCACTCTAGCCCAGGCAACAGAGTGAGACTCTGTCTCAAAAAAAAAAAAAAAAAAAAAAAAAAAAGGACAAAGGACATGAGCAGGTATTCCAGAGAAGAATTTAAAATGGTTATTCAGCCTGAAAAAAAAGTTGAACTTCATTAATAACCAAAGCTATACACATTAAAAAAGCAATACAACATCATTTTTCATTTTCCGTGATGGCAAAGATAAAGAACATTAATAATACCTAGTATTGGCCAGGCATGAGAAACATGCAGCCTCAGTTGTTGCTGGTAGGAATAGAACTCATATTAAGATCCTCAACCAGTATCTTATACTTGGTTGGCGAGAACATAAATTAGCATAATTGCAAATAGTTTGGCAATTTGGCAATTTGCATCAAAAATCATAGATATATATACATATTCCTTGACATTTCTAGGACTTTGTCAAAGGGAGCATTGCCAAATGTGCACACACAGATCTTCCAAGTATATTCATCTGAGCAGAGGCAGGCAGAAACATCGTCACCCTTGGGGACAGCAGCAGTGGGGGCAGGGCAAAATCAACCGCATATGACAGAAATCATGATCACTAACACGTGAAAATGGAAGATTCAAGAAGCATTTAGTAACTGAAATATGAATCCAACTTGGAATTGACATGCATCCAAACAGTACTAAACATGCAAAGCCAAGGCAAGAAGAAAACAATAAAATGAAGCATTAGCAATTTGGTAAATCGGTCATTTGGAGGTTGGTTTTTAGCAACATCCTATGTTTAACTGATTTCTAGTAAATTGACTGCTGTCGCCAAGGCTGCCTCAAGTGACTATATCTAAGCAGCCGAGTTGCTATCTTTAAATGCAACCATCGATAAAGATTCATTTCTCTAAAGTAAGTTTGAAATTCTCACAATATTCAGATTGGTTTGGCAACTAACTAACCCAAGAAGGGTTATATCTTGGTGTTCCCCTGGCATTCTTAACATAAACACACACACATATGGGACTAGTTGACTAGTTAATTCACACAGAGATCTGTAACTACTAAGAGGAGTACATATTCATGTTGGAGAATGAATGATTCTCTCCTTGACAGACAACCTCTGACATGCACACTCTGGTGGACTATCCTGCATCACTGAGCATAAGGGAGCCATGTGCAGTGGCATGTGCCTGTAGTTCCAGCTACTTGGGAGGCTGAGGCGAGAGGATTGCTTGAGCCCAAGAGTTCTAGTCTAGCCTGGGCAACATAGTGAGACCCCCATCTCTTGAAAAAAGAATAGGAGAATTTCACAAGAAAGCAAAAATACAAAGTGGAAAGTGAAGCAAGAGTAGCATAGATCAGTAACCCCTTCACGTAAGCCTAATGTGGGTCACGTGGCAATGAAATCAGGGAAAGGGGCGGTGGCTCCAGGATAGGAATGAGTGAGTGCCCCAGTAGCAGAGAGATCAAAGTATCAGTTTTGATCTATTTTAATATACCTCGTTTACTTTTTTTCAGTTACAAAACTAATGTAGGAAATTAGAAAGATGAAAATGGATACCCCATTGTGCCATCACCTAAAAACGACCATGGTGAGTAGTCTGAGGCATTTGTTTCTTTTCAGTGCTGCTGAAAAGTACAGACTTTTTTATAACATACTCGAGAACATAATGCATATTCAATTTTATGTCCCCTTTTTACATAGAATATTTTAACACAGGACATTTTCCACATCAAGAACTCCTCACAAAGATACTTTTAAATTGCTGCTTAACATGCCATTGTAAGGATATGCCAGGCATTATCTAATCATATTAGGTCATTATTGATCCCATATTATTGATCATTTTGACAGTTCACCATCTTTTGCTCTTAAAAATAAAACTGCAGTGGTATCATTTTATACAAAGATTCCTGTTTTAGATTCCTAGAAATTCATTACTGAGCCCAAAGTATGAATTTTAGTGAGAATTTTCTCACCAGATTTTGAAGATTATGTTGCTTGTTGTAACAATTTGATTCTATTTTGATTATTTTTCTTTAGCTTGTATTTAGGGAAGCCAGTTTTGAGTCTCTAGGATAGGAATCTGTCCATGAATACATCGGTCATAGACTGGTTGAAATTTGGGCAAGTCGGTAGAAATTTGGGCTCTTCTAATCCAGCTGTTACAGATGGGGGCACAGAGGCTTAGAAAAGTTTGAATGACCACCCAGAGTCACCCAGGATTCAGTGGTGGATGCTGTGGTTGAACTGAGTCTCCTGACTCCCAGGCGAGGTCACCCCTTATCGTCTATTGACAGGGCATGAAAGGAGACATGAATCCCTAGAGGGACATTTGTGAGAGAAAAGGGTGTCCCAGCCAGAGGGAACAGTGAGAGAAACGACATGGAGATAAGAGAGTATGGAGTCTGGGCAATGGACTGACTGATGTGGCTGGGCCCAAGGCATTAAGTGATACTACAGTGAGAAATGAGTCTAGAAAGGCATGGAATAGGTCTTGGTGTTCCTAGCCCTGAATTTTATTAATTATATACTATTTGCTAGTATTTATATAGCATTTTAGAGTTTGGAAAGTGATTTGACACACATTACCTTATTCGATCCTCACTTCAGTCCTTTACAGACAGAAAACACAGAGAATGTCCTAAGAGACTCGTCCAAGATCACACATCAAGTATGCAGCAAGGTTGGGACTTGGAATTCAAATCTGCTAAATCCTGTTACCAAGTATACTGTTTATCATTCCAGATCCAAGATCAGTGGCAAAATTAGTAAGCAATTTGCACATGGACAATAGTATCACTATTTTTGTAGCATCATTTACAGACCTGTACTTTTGCTGTTTTCACTGCGTCGATCTTGAAATAGAAAGTTTCGTTATTCTCTGCATTAAGCTTTGCGACAGAATGATTCAGTGCCTCCTCCAGCTCTGGGCTGTTGACAGATATATCTACTGGGCAGCCACGACACCTCTTGATAGGCGGTTGTACAAAATCTTCCCCTAAAAGAACCAGATTTTAAGTTAGCATGTACACTGAAGGAACAGCCTTGCCTAGCACCTCTCCTGCACAAGACCCAGCATTGACATTTATAGAGGAGCACACAGTAGCCCAGGCCTGCTAGCCAGGGAGTGAAGGTTGTCTGTCTGACCTTCACTTCCTGCCTTCCTCCTCGAAGCCCAGTGTATTTAGGGAAACGTATTCAGTCGGAACATGTTAGTGACTCAATATGCTACTCCTTTCCTGCATTTTTGCATTTTTGATGGAAACTTTAAAAAGCAATGCTTAATTTAAAGGAATAACTCTCACATGGGAAAATTTTAAGTCACGTGGCTCTGGTGAACAGGTGGCTTCAGTAATGTTTCTCACTGTGGAATGTATACAACTATTTTCCAAGTACAAGAAAAGCCAACTCTTGTTATAAGAAATAGTATAATAACTTGACCATAAGCTCACACTATCTTCATTTCCTCCCATTAAACCATGAATTAAAAAACATTACTTGAAAGAGTTTTATTTTGAGTGATTAAAAATGAAGTATAGGTCTGTCCAACTTAAAACACTCAACTTAAGGACAACTTTTACACAAGGAAGACCAGCTGGCATCGTACCCAAAGGCCAACTTTGCCCAGAGAACATAAATTTTCACTTCTGTCATCATAACTCCTTCTGGCCACTTGCAGAGCAGCATCAGCTGCACCTGCTTTAGCACAGCTGGGCAGGGAAGGGGTACAATGTTGTCATCAAGGTCCATAGGTTACACAGACTTTCTGGTATTTCATGGGAACGAAATCATGATTTATATGAAAATACCCAGCCAATTGTCTGGAACCGCTATTTCATTATTGGGTGCCAACGCATGTTATCCCTCACCTGGATAAATGTCACACTCCTGTGAGTAGGAGGCAATTCTTTGCTGCATATCCATGTATGCATCATCTGTACATTCACCGATATCCTGGTTTTTAAAAAGCATGTAAGTGCATACATTAAAAACATTTTTTTAGAATCTTTGAACAATTAGTGAAATTGAAAAATAGGATGTCTACTTTTCAAAACATGGCATGCAATAAAAATGAAACAAAACATAGTCTTACTGCAAAAGAGAAAATAGGATACAGTTAGGCAGTAGTATCAATAACAACAACAAACACACATACATGAACACAGAAAACATTAAATAAGATGACAAGAATATCTAGTATAGAAATAAGAACCATATAGTTGTAAATGGGTAAAATTTTCTTTTAAAAAGGCAAAGACTTTCAGATTAAGTTAAAACAAAATCAGTTTATTATAATTTCAAGAATCATAATAAAAAATAAAGCTGAAAAGTAAGGGATAGGCAAAGCTATATGAGATAAATATAAACAAAAAAGGAACTATGTCTTAGTAATATTGGACAAATTAAAATTCACAGTAATAAAAAACCTCATAAAATAGTAAAAGTGATAATTTTATTTTTTAAAGGTATAGGACTAGAAGGCATGGAATAAAAATATGTAAAGCAGAAAACATTACATATATGAATAGAAATGGATGGAAATATCCATAGTGGGAAAATTACTATATGAACCAGCAATTGCACTCCTAGGTATATGCTCAAAAGAATTGAAAATAGATATTGAAACAGATACTTATATTAATATAATACATGAACATTCATAGCAGCACCATTCATAATAGCCAAAAGGTGGAAACAACCAAAGTAGGTGAATGGATAAACAAAATGTTGTGTATATATATATATATATATATATATATATACACACACACATACACAATGAAATATTATTCAGCCTTAAAAAGAAATGAAATTCTGTTCTCATAGGCGCCCCATGTAAAATGAAAGAAAATTTGAAAAAAAAGAAATGAAATTCTGAAACAGTCTGCAATATGGATAAACCTTGAAAACATTACGCTAAATGAAATAAACCAGACACAAAAGTACAAATATTATATTGTTTCACTTATATGAAATATCTAAAATAGGCAAATTCATAGAGACAGAAAATAGATTAGCATTTATGACGGGGGCTGGGAACAAGAAGAATGAGGATTTATTGCATAGTGGGTACAAAATTTCTGTTTGGGGTGATGAAAACTTTTAGAAATAGTTTTATACACATGGCACAAAATTGAACAAAAGCCAAGACTCTTAATATATAGGCTGTTTGCTAATATGCATCTATTTACATTCTGTCAGCAATATATGTCCTTAATAGAATTTAGTATTTTTTAAAAAACTTAATTTAATAGATGAAAATGTTTAATTTTCATTTTCTCAATCAACAGTGCAGTGAATGCGCATTTATTTAACCACTGCATTTTCATATATTTGTTAGAAATTTATGGTTTGAATTTATAAATTGTCTTCTGCAACCTTTGCCCCTTTCTCTTTGGGATGTATTTTAATGAATTGGAAAATAGCATTTATATATTAAAGAAATCAGTGCTTTGTCATGTTTTCTCAGTTTTTATTATGGTATTTTTGACTTACAAATAGCTTTTGTTTATAGGTGACCAAATCAACCAATATTTTCCTTTTGAATTCTTCAGCATTTGCTCAGAAGTCACTTTATTTCTTTTTTCCTAATTTGTCTATGGCCAATATTTTAAAATATAGCTTTTAAACCTCTCTGGAATTAATTTTGATATATCTTGTGATATATCTAATTTGATTTTTTTCAAGAGAATAACCAGATATCTTAACATTCTTCCCTTCTACATAAATTTGTGACAAACTTTATCCCATAATAGTTTCTTAAAAAGATTTGTTCTTTATTTTTGTACCAACTCTACCATATTTAACAGCTGTAGCTGCATATTAAGTTTAAATATGTGATTTATTATTCTAACATTTATATCTTCGAAACCAACCTTAGAATAAATTTGTATGAAAAACTTACATTATCACATTCATTGGAATTACATTATACTTTTAAATTAAGATGAGGAGAATTGATATATGTACTATATTTAGCCTTTTTAGTCAAAAATTTTGTATGCCTCTCTAGTGTGTATATTATGTATACATATTATGTATACTGTTTGCTGTGGGTTTCACATAGACATTCTTTAGCATGTTTTTTTTGAGACAGAGTCTCACTCTGTTGCCCAGGCTAGAGTGCTGTGGCGTCAGCCTAGCTCACAGCAACCTCAAACTCCTGGGCTCAAGCGATCCTACTGCCTCAGCCTTCCGAGTAGCTGGGACTACAGGCATGCGCCACCATGCCCGGCTGATTTTTTCTATGTATTTTAGTTGGCCAGTTAATTTCTTTCTATTTTTGGTAGAGACAGGGTCTCACTCTTGCTCAGGTTGGTTTCGAACTCCTGACCTTAAGCGATCCCCCCGCCTCGGCCTCCCAGAGTGCTAGAATTACAGGTGTGAGCCACCGCGCCTGGCCAATACTCTTTAGCATGTTAAGGACGCATCCTTACATTCCAAATGCTCTTGAAAGAGTTTTTTATTTCTTTTAAATAAGGAATAGGTGTTGAATTTAGCAAATGCTTTAGAATATATGAGGGCTGTCTGGAAATTATCCAGCCATTGTTAATATAACGAGAACAGTTACATGGCTAGATACTTTCCAGACAGCCCTTGTATATCAAAACATCGTATTATGGCCGGGCGTGGTGGTTCACGCCTGTAATCCTAGCACGCTGGGAGGCTGAGGCAGGCGGATCGCTCAAGGTCAGGAACTCAAAACCAGCCTGAGCAAGAGTGAGACCCCGTCTCTACTATAAATAGAAAGAAATTAATTGGCCAACTAAAGATATATATATAGAAAAAAAAATGAGCCGGGCGTGGTGGCATATGCCTATAGTCCCAGCTACTCGGGAGGCTGAGGCAGGAGGATCACTTGAGCCCAGGAGTTTGAGGTTGCTGTGAGCTAGGCTGACACCACGGCACTCACTCTAGCCTGGGCAACAGAGTGAGACTCTGACTCAAAAAAAAAAAAAAAAAAAAGAAATCTTAAAAAAAACCCCAAAAACATCATATTATGTTTTCCCAATCTAATCCGTTTGTTGTTTTGACAACTTTTCTAATAGTAATCTCTAGATTCCTAGACTCAACTCTGTTTGTGTGTTAATTATTCTTTAAGTATGTATTTGTATTCTATCACTAGTTTAAGAATTCTACATCTATACTTCTAAGTGAAATTAGCATACATTTATTCATAATATTCTCTTATATTTTTATACTGCTCTGTATGCTTTACTATGTTGCTTTTTTTTATGCATTTGATTTTTTTCTTACTCCAAGAAGAATCATTTGGATGTTTTTATTAACACTAGTGCTGTCTCTTTTCTACTTTATCAATAAGTTTTGCTTTTATCTTTATTGTTTTCTCTTCTCTCCTCCTTGCTTTCCTTCTTTGTTATTCTTTCTTTCCCCACCAAATTTCTTGAGACCTAGATATGGGGTTTTGTTGTTTGTTTGTTTGCCTCTGTCTTTAAATTATGAAATCATGTAAAGCCATGAATTAACTCTGAATGTTCTGACAACATTATATGGAACTCCCATTTTTGTTGTTTTGTTTTTTATTTTTTTCTTATCCAAGAAAAACCCTAACTTTTTCAGGAATTGCCAAATTGTTTTGTATAATGGCTGCACCATTTTACATTCCCCCAGCAGTGCATTAAACTTCCAATCCCCCCACATACTCTCTAATACTTGTTATTTAGCAGACAAAAGGGGCTCTTTATATAGTCTATGTATTAAACCCTTATCAGATATATGATTTACAAATATTTTCTGTCATTCTATGGGTTGTGTTTTCACTTTCTTGATAGTGTCTTTTTTGCCTTTTCTCCAGTTATGAAATAAATACATACTCAATTAGAAAATTTGGAAAGTATTAAAAAGTTCCAAAAAGTATAAAGAATCAGAAAAAGCATCCATAATTCCAACTGAAAGTTAAATATAGTCTATATTTTAGCACATTTGTTTTCCATCACTGTTTATATTTATATTTACTTTATATATTTGAATGAATATGTATCGTTTTGTAACCTGCTTTTTTTGTTTTTTACTTAGCATATTGTAACTATTTTACTATGTCACTAAAAGCTCTGTAAAAATTTATGATAGCTGCATCATATTCTACTGTATGAATATACTATAATTTATTTAACCATTTCCTAATGTTGCATAAATAATTTATTTACAATGTTTTCCTATTTAAAAAACAACACTGAAATTAACAGCATGTGGTCTGGACTTCTCATATAATAGAATGAGGAGCAGAATTACCAGATTAAAGGGCTTGCAGCAATTCATTGGTTAAAGCAACATCTCGTGCTCAAATGCAAATATCCCTAGGAAGGTGTCCTGTCTCAGCCATTTTACATTCACTAGCCACTGCCACCTTGATATACACCATTTTAGCATAATTTTGGTTCAGATAACAAGATGGCATCCGAGGAAGTGCCACTAAGGGATAGAGACTCAGGTTGTGTTTATTAAAGATAAAGGTAAGGGAGGGAAGGTGAGAAAGCAAGCAGAATAAAGTCTGAAGTGAGGAATTATCCAGGGTGGAGCAAGGGAATGCTGCATGGCATTGAGCACATGGGGAAGAAAAGGAGATAGAAAGTGTAAAGATATAACAAAGATAAACTTGATAATTTCACCATTTTGTCCCAGGCTGTTCCTAGTCCCTGGTTATATCTGTAAATGCTTATTGCTAGATACGCAGACTCTTTGACTAGGTAGGTTAGGCAGCTTGACCAGTGAAGTCAGCATTAAGTTTCCCAAGTGAATGTGAATGTGATTGCTGAATGTCATCTAAAATTTAAGTGACAGTCTAAAAAACAGTTTGATAGTTCCTATGCCTGCAAAAACTGTAAACGAAATGCTAAGAACTTTATAATTAATTTTTTGCCTACTTACGCCATCCAAAAGGGACTTGCATTCTGGAGTTAAGAACAGAAAATTCTCCTTGGAACAATTAGTTTGCACAATAGAGTAGGTGACTCGAAAGTTCCATCCAGCCACCACCTGCAATGATTTTGGATTGACTATTTAAAGGGCAGTTTAAACATTCTTCACAGTGATATATAAATGCTATGAGGAGTTTAGAACAGTGCAGGGCATATAAGTGCCCAAGAAATATAAACTATTATTATTACTAGCCAAAAATATTACTGAATAAATACCACACATCTTGAGACTCTCACATAACACACACACACACACACACACACCCCTTCATCCTTCTGAAAATAAAAACCAATATATAGATGAAGTTACTGTATTTCCTGAAGACCTAATAATATTTCCTCTGCCAGGCTGCAGAGAATATGTTTTGCTGAATTTCATAATAATGCTCTTCTAGAGGGATAAAGAAAACTTTGGGGAGGAGTGGCCTTTGCTGGTGGGTCCTCAGGCTCCTAGATAACCAGGTGGTACAATTTCTCCTGCTTTATTCTGGATTGGTCCTACCCCAATTGCTGTATATGGACATAATTGAGTAAAACATGCATCTTGCATGAAGGCAAGTTGTAAAGTCTATTAAATGCAGGGAATGTTACTGACCAAAGTGAATCACTCATAATATGAGGCTGAATTACAAGGGACCCAGTCAACTATCAGAAAAGCTGGGCGAAATGAATCAATAAAAAGAGCAGATTTACAGGTATTTACTTTTTTTGTCATGGTATGGAAACTACAACTTACGGGTACCCAGAAAGCCATGCCAACCATTTTAGACTCAATTTAATATTTTGGAGCTATATTTAACTCATGAGAGCTAGGTGATGATATAGTTTTCTTAAAACCTTAAGGCCAGAATGAGTTTTCCATTTCACTGTCTCTGGAAAGAACATGTAATGATGACTATTCATTTGTTAAAACAAACTTTAAAGGAAAGGGGTCTGATAGCCACTTTTTTCCACTTTACGTATTGCACTATTCTACTCACTGGGACTAAAGAGAAAGCCCTTTGCATCCTGTGCTGGTCATGTGAACACACAGAAGAACTCATCACTAGCCATGCCATTGTACATTTTCCTTTGGCCAATGGCTTCTTTTAGGTATTGAAACCCTAAACGTAAAGCTCTAATATTTTTAACAATGCTACATGACATGAAAACTTAAGGAACAAACCTGTCTTTGGGCCCGTTTTACTTCACTAAGAGTAAAGAGGTAAGAACGATCAGTGTTGTTATTAAAACGTTCAATGCCGTGTCTCAGGACAGGCTCCAGGTCGGGGTGGTCCGTTGATATGGGATGTACACAACCAAGGCAGTCATAGTGGGCTGTCACCACAGCGCCCTCAGCTTAACAAAGAGCAGGAAAAAAGGCAACATGAATGATCAAAATCAGCATTCAAATACATTGCCCCAAGCAAAGAAGATAATTTAGAAGGCCTTGATAAACTTTCTAGTAAATCCTAGTAGGCATAGGAAAAAAGAGGACACAAAACTGCTTTTTAGTCAGAGAGAAAAAAAAACCTATCATTCACTCAGGAATATCTTATATTCACAATATCCTGCATAATTATTTTAAATTTATTTTAGAGTAATTTTAAATTATAGAAGTAATACATGAATTCATCCTTTTATAAAAAATTAAAACATTATAGATGTGTTATTATTTATTTTTCAATGTTAATGAGAGCTCTGAGGCCAAGCGTGGTGGCTCAAGCCTGCAATCCCAGCACTTTGAGAGGCCAACGTGGGAAGATTGCTTGGGGCCAGGAGTTGGAGACCAGCCTGGGCAACATAGTGAGACCCCATCTCTACAAAAAATAAAAAAACAATTAAAAAAATTAACCAGGCATGGTGGCATGCTAGCTACATGAGAGGCTGAGGCAGCAAGATCACTTAAGCCCAGGAATTTGAGGCTGTAGTAAATTATGATCAGGCCACTGCACTCCAGCTTGGGTGACAGAGTGAGACCCTGTCCCCATCTCTACACAAACAAACAAACAAACTCCTTGAAGCTCAGCTCAGGGTTTAATATATTTTGTGTTGATTCAATCTGACAAATATAGGTATTTTGCATCTGCTGTAATATGCCGGGTGCTGAGCAAGACTACATGGATGCATTAATGTGTTAGTGATGGTCACTGTCCTGAAGGAAGTGACTGTCCAATGAGAGAGAGAGAACTGTAGATGGATCTTTCCAATATGATTCAGCAAGAGCTTAGCAAGGCAGGAGCCCAGAGTTGAGGTCTGGGCAGACTTTTCTAAGGAAAAGATGCGATGTCTGAGTGAAGAAAGATGAAGAGCTGTTAGCCCAGCAACAGGAGGTGTGAGGGCGTGGGGAGACGGGTGGAACGCTCCTGAGAAAGCAGGATGAGTCAAGGCCCAGTGGTGCAGGATGTGGCGGGTACACAGGGAGGGGAAAATTGAGGTGTGAACAATCGGTAGACAGAATCCTGTGCCGTTGGGCCTACACCTCACTCTCTAGGCCAGGGTTTACTAACTATATTCAAAGGGTCATGGGCTCTTTGGTGAATCTGACGAAAGCTATGGCCCCCTCCTCAGGGAATTGTACACACTCATAACATTCTTCACATAATTTCAGGGTATTCATAGACTCTCTGAAGTGAATTAAGAATGGTCTGGTGGAAGAATGGGGAACCACTGGAGAGTTTCTAATAAAGCAATATAAAATATTTAAAAAGGAGTTTGTATTAATATTAAATTCCCAGGTAATGTACATAACTGCTAGCCCTAATCCACTGGTCAATAGAGGCAAATGCCATAAAAAGGGAAAGTCACCAGCAGAGTGAGAGGTGCTCCCGGAGGAGCCCACCTTGGAGGCCACAGCTTCTTCTCCCAGTGAGCTCTTGCTGCCTGCCTCTGTGACAGCCAAGCACAATCAGGAGGCCACCAGTGTTGGACAGGGCTGTCGCTCAGTTCTTCGCAAGTCAGCAAAACTGGCAACTATTTCTTGGATTTCTCTCCATAAATATGCATGTCAGGAAAACATATATTGGGTGACTATGCCTAGCTTTTCCCTTTCCTCTCTTTGCAGAAGTTATGTTGAATCAGCATAATGGGCAGAGTTAAAAAATTGGAGGGGAATTCCATGTGGAAGGTGGGAGAATTACTGATGATTACTGAACAGGAAAGATGGGCACAGAAGGTAAAAGGGAGATGGGGAAAGGAACAGAGGCTGGTTTGCCTAGTCTCAAGGGCCAGCTTTTATTCAGAAGATTGACTAGGGGTAAGAAAGAGAAGGACAGCTTTTTGAAGGTGAAAGGAGTGGGGAAAGATGCACACTCAGTTTTTCTGGGTGACAATGATTTTTCAGCCTACCCTGACATTTCTATAGAGATGTCTTTAAAATTAAAATAAAGATTTTTAATTACTTGTGATTTCTTTTCTATTTGGAACTGTTTTTCTTTGAACACAACTTCTGACAAGAACCAGAACCCTGGGGATATAATTTTTGTGGGTTCCATGTGGATGACTGAGGCCGGTAGACAGAACAGTTCCCACCAGTGGTGATGTGCAATAGTGAAGCTGAAGATGCTTCACTTCTTCACATCCCAGAGCCCTCATATGCTAAAGCTCTACTTTGCAGAAGGCAATTCCAGGAAAGCTTTTGTCATTCACATCACCTAGATGTTTCCATTTCTCTGTACTTGGTACATCTGCCACATTAGGGAAGAAGCTAATAGTGGTTTTATCTGTTGATAAGTTGCTCCATAATTATATTCTTAAGGAATTTAATTTATTTAGAGTCTATTCTACCAACTCTACCAGCTGTGGGATTTTGAGCAAGTTACTTAACTGCTGTGGGCTTCAGTTTCCTCATCTGTAAAATGGGGATATTAATACCTACCTCAGAGTTGTAAAAGCTACAAATACTGATGTAACAAATTGGACACAAATGGAAAGACATCCCATGCTCATTGATTGGAAGAATTAATATCACTAAAATGACTATACTGCCCAAAGCAATATACAGATTCAATGTAATCCCTATCAAAATATAATGTCATTTTCCACAGAAATATAAAAAATATCCTGAAGTTTATATG
Organism: Lepilemur ruficaudatus; assembly: GCA_963574885.1. NCBI lineage: Eukaryota > Metazoa > Chordata > Mammalia > Primates > Lepilemuridae > Lepilemur > Lepilemur ruficaudatus. The sequence goes on from CAUYRT010072309.1 coordinate 13,046, forward strand.
GAACCCCTCTCCTCAAAAAGAGCCAGAATACCCAAAGAAATGCTAAACAAAAAGAACAAAGCTGAAGGTAGCACACTACCTGACTTCAAATATATTACAGGGATATAGTAATCAGAACAGCATGATATTAGCATAAGAATAGACACATAGACCAATGGAACAGAATAGGGCACCCAGAAATAAATTCACATATTTACAGCCAACTGATTTTCAGTGAAAGGGGCCAAGAACATATACGGGGGAAAGGACATCCTCTTCAATAAATGGTGCTGTGAAAATTGGATATCCATATGCAAAAGAATGAAATTGAACTCCTGTCTCTTACCATACACAAAAATCAACTCAAGATGAATTAAAGACTTAAGATCCAAAACTATAAAACTACTAGAAGAAAACATAGGGGAAACACTTCAGGACATTGGTTGTAGGCAAAGATTTTATGGCTAGGACCTTAAAAGTACAGACAACTAAAACAAAAATAGATAAATAGAGCTATATAAAACTAAAAAGCTTCTACAAAGCAAAGGAAATCACACATGAAGAGACGACCAGTTTAATGAGAGTAAATATTTGCAAACTATTCATCTGATGAGGGACCAACGTCCAGAATATACAAGGAACTGAAAAAACTCAACAATAAAAAAACACAAATAATCCCATTAAACAATGGACAAAAGATCTGAGTAGACATTTCTCAAAAGAAAACATACAAATGGGCAACAGGTGTATTAAAAAATGTTCCACATTGCCGGGCATGGTGGCTCATGTCTGTAATCCTAACACTCTGGGAGGCCAAGGAGGATGGATCACTCAAGGTCAGGAGTTTGAAACCAGCCTGACCAAGATCGAGACCCCGTCTCTAATAAAAATAAAAAGAAATTAATTGGCCAACTAAAAAAAATATATAGAAAAAATTAGCCATGCATGGTGGCGCATGCCTGTAGTCCCAGCTACTCGGGAGGCTGAGGAAGAAGGATTGCTTGAGCCCAGGAGTTTGAGGTTGCTGTGAGCTAGGCTGACACCACGGCACTCTAGCCCAGGCAACAAAGTGAGATCTGTCTCCAAAAAAAAAAAAAAAAAATGTTCCACATCACTAAGCATCAGGGAGATGTAAACAAAAATCACAATGAGATATCATCTTACCCCAGTTAGAATGGCTATTATTAAAAAGAAAAAGATGACAGGTGCTGGTGAGGATGTGGAGAAAAGGAAACACTTAGGTGCTGTTGGTGAGAATGTAAATTAGTAAAACCACTATGGAAAACAGTATAGAGAGTTCTCGAAAAACTAAAACTAGAACTACCATACAACCCAGTAATCCCACTGCTGGATAAGAAATCTGTCTATCAAAGGGATACATGCATTTATATGTTTATCACAGCACTATTCACAATGGCAAAGATATGGAATCCACCTAAGTTCCCATAGATGGAAGAATAGATAAAGAAAATGTGGTATGCATACACAATGGGATACTATTCATTCATAAAAAAATGAAATTATGTCATTTGTAGCAACATAGATGGAACTGGAGGTCATATTATATTAAGTGAAATAAACCAGGCAAAGAAAAGAAAAAGTTTGTATGTTCTCATTCATATGCATGGAGCTAAAAAACTTAATTACATGGAGATAAAAAATAGAGTGATAGATCCTAGAGGGTGGGAGAGGGAAATGAAGAGAGGTTGGTGAATGAGTGCAAACTTACAGTTAAATAGAAGAAGTAAGTTCTAATGTTCAATAGCAGGCTAGGAACAATGTAATTTACATTGCAAAGTATCTAGAAGAGAGAACTTGAAATGTTATCAACACATAGAAATGATGATGGATACCTCAAATACCCTGACTTGATCATTACACATTCTATGCATGTACCCTATCAATATTTAAAATATTGTGTATCAATTAAAGAAAAAAAGTAGTATATGTAAAGTACTTAGAACCATGGCTGGGACATAAGCAATCAATAAATGTTAGCTATTATTAATATTTTTATCCTGATTGCCATTAATGCATTGTTATGACTGCTAGGCATTATTCCTTTATGTGTATCATTTCATTTCAGTCTCACAACAATCCTGTGAAGTGGGAAGTACTGTTATCTCCCTTTTCCAGACAACGAAAAGGAAAGAAGGTGAGGATGAAAGTGAAGGTGAATTCTGAAAGACTCCAGGCCAGGTCTGACCTCAAAGCCTGTGTTTTTTTTTTTATTTTGAGACAGAATCTTGCTAGGTGGCCCGGACAAGATTGCCGTGGCGTCAGCCTAGCTCACAGCAACCTCAAACTCCTGGGCTCAAGCAATCCTTCTGCCTCAGCCTCCCAAGTAGCTGGGACTACAGGCATGTGCCACCATGCCCAGCTAATTTTTTTTCTATATATTGATAGTTGGCCAATTAATTTCTTTCTATTTATAGTAGAGACGGGGGTCTCACTCTTGCTCAGGTTGGTTTCGAACTTCTGACCTTGAGCGATCCGCCTGCCTCAGCCTCCCAGAGTGCTCGGATTATAGGCATGAGCCACCGCATCTGGCCAAAGCCTGTGCTTTTCTCACTCTAGGATGCTGCCTGCAACTGAAGGCAGGTGTGTGTCTTCGCATCCTTTTGCAGAGCCCTGGAGGCACATGAGGAAGAGTTGGATAGTCTCGAGGGGGTGATTGTCACGAGCCTGGCCCAACATGAGGCCCCTGCTCTGCCCGACCCTTGCCCCTATGCCTCTAGGCTTCCTAATGCTACAAATGGCATTAGGAGCCTCTGAAAGAGGGCAGTAGCCTGGGCTAGGTTGTGTTCTTGGCACACAGAAGTTGTTAATTCCTCCCCAGGGCAGTGCCACCACATGTATCAGCTACCTGGAGTAATCTGGCAGGTCTGGGTAGCCACAGAAAATTTTCCATTCCCCTTCGTCCCTACAGTCGCTGTGCATTCTCCTGTGGCCTAAAAAGAAAAGAAAGAGACCATTATTCTAATCCTTCAGATGGAAGAGTCCACCTAGACTGTTGCTAAACATGACTTTCCTTTAGAAAGTAACATAATTTGTGACGATTCTATCCAAAAGAGATTTCAGACATGAGGATGAATGTTTTTGTAGCCTAATGATTATTTTTTACAAGCCATTGATATTTGTGAGACATCGGAGGAATGGTAGTATAAATGGTGGTTTATAAGCTTGAGTCTTTGATTCAAGCCCTGGAGATATTTCTTTTTCACCAAGATGTACGCAGTGCCTTAGAATAAGCCTGTTCTACTGTCCTCTTGATTTACTCTCAATTTCAGTGGATCAATACTATTCACATAAACTTCAGTTTAACTTATTAGAAAGAGCAAGGATGTTGGTGTCAAAGTGTCATCCAATTCCAGCTCTTCCACTTGCTAGCTGCTACCTCTATCACGTCCCTTTGCATCTCAGGGTCTCAGTTTACCTATCGTACAGGAGGCATGCCACATCTATCTCATAGGGCTGTGGTGACGAGTAAATGCACAAACATACATAAAGCGCTTAATAGAGACCCACTCTGCATGGTCAGCACTTAATAGGCAGCCATTTAACAGTTATTGTTGAACAGTGTTTTTTTAAAAATTATATTTCCTGAATGTAGGATTTCTAGTTTCAAAATATGGGCTTTATGAAGACATGGGGAAATGTCCTTCAGTGATTAAAAATGGGGAGGAGGAAGGAAGGGAGGAAGAAAGGGAGGAAGGGAGGAAGAAAGGGAGGGAGGGAGGGAAAGGAAGAGAAGAGAAGAGAAAGAGGGAAGGGGAGGGGAGCAAAGGGGAGAAAAGAGGAGAGAAGAGAAGAGAAAGAAAAAGAGAAAGAGAAAGAGCAAGAGCAAGAAAAAGAAAAAGAAAAAAGAAAAGAAAGAAAAGAAAAGTTGGGCCACATCATGATGATTTCAAAGGTTCCTTGCAGTTCAGCATTCTGTGGTTTGATGGTAACACCATTCTGCAGAGTAGGAAGCCCAAGATCAAAATGCCAGCAGATTCAGTTCTTGGTGAGGGCCCTCTGCCTGGCTTTCAGACGACTACCTTCTTACCATATCTTCACATGATGAAGAGAGGTGTTTTTTTGTTTTATTTAGTCTTGTCATTCTTCAGCCATATCTACTGGACTTCTCCTAAGTGACAGACACTATTCTTTCAGGATACAGCACATATCTCTTCATCCCCACAGCCTGCAGAGGCAGGCAGTATGGGGCACAACAGCTAATCATCCCCCCTTACAGATGAAATCACTGAGAAGCAGAACCAGCACTTACAATCCTGGTCTCCTGACTTGAAGTCCAGTGCTCTTTAGTAAGTGCAAATGACTAGGGCTCATCTTTTATAAGAGAGGCTTATACCTCTTTAATAAGAGGTATCTTCTGAAGCAGATACCATTTGCAACCTTCCTAAATTAAGACAAAACAACCAGTTGTGGTATGCCAGGCACATATGTTAGGAGTTTGGTTAAAATAGCCATTATTAAGGTAATTTGCATACTTTTCCTCATTTCATTCTCCAACAACCTGATAAGGTCAATATATTCTCCCTTCTGCAGGGGAGAGCACCAGTTCAGAGAGGTCAAGCATCATGCCCACCATCACACAGCTAATTGGAGGCAGGGTCAAGATTTGCACTCAGGCCTGTGCAATTGAAGCACCCACCCTCTCCCCTCACCAGCCCTTCAGCTTGGCCCGGGTGTCGATCTATTGTCTCTATGGGACCTGACCCACATGTCCCAGTTGATCACTGGAGCCCTCTTCTCATGGGAGGGCTTTCTCCACATTTAACTGCTGGCTTCTCCGTAATTTTTCTGTCTACACAAGAACATGGCTATCCAGAATCTGACTTTTCTACACATTTCAGGGTTTATGTGCATCCCTCATAAACAGGCTCACTAATAGTCATCCCTGCACAGGCAAAAGAAATTGGGCAGGCTTGATGGAGAAAACTGGAAGCTTGAAAACTGTTAACACACTTACAGCTTTTGCAGCTTCCTTGTAGTCACAGTCCTGCCAGGTTTTGCCGCTTTGAACAGGACAATCACCCTCCTTGATTTGGTACTTAAAGGAATAAAATATGTTTTGGTTAACCTGAAAAAAGCAACCAGAGATATTAGAGTTCATCCAGCTGATCCAACAGCAAATAATTTGAGTGAGTTCTGGTACAGTTACGAGTACTGATCTTGATTTGATTTAATCAGAACAAAGCACTCATTAGAAATATAAATATTTATATTTTTATAAGTATTATAAACATTTTCTTTAAAGCACATTCGTAATATACTTACAATGTATTTTTTTAAAGTTACAAAGCAGTATCCATAGTATTAGCTTATTTATGTAAAAACTGATTTATATGTACATGTCTTTGAAAAGTCTGAAAAGTTCTGCAGCAAGCTGTTAAAATGGCTCTCAGTGGTGGGATTATAATAATCTTGTCCTTTCTTCTTTAAATAAACATTTCTAAATGGTCTGACTTTTTTCCCCTAATGAACAAATATTACTTTTATAACTAGAAAAAGCAAACAAGAGAATTTTATTTTAAAACACCCAAAAAACAAAAAAATGCTAACAGTTACCTCTGTATGGTGGAATTAATTATGGGTGATTTTAGTATTTTTATTTGCTTTGCTTTGTTTCCTAATTTTTGTTTCTTTTCTCTTTTTCAAACAGTTTTCTTGAGATATAATTCACATGCCATACAATTCACCCACTTAAAGTGTACAGTTAAATGTTTCTTAGTATATTTACAACCATACCCATAATATATTTTGATTATTTTATTGAGCCCAGAAGGAACCCTGTGCCCACTAGCAGTTTTTACCCATTCCTCCTTGCATTCAGCCCCTGGCAACCAGTACTTTCTATCTCTTTGCATTTGCTTAGACATTTCATATCACTGGCATCATACCTGTGGTCTCTGTATCTAGCTTCTTTCACTTTGCATGAAGTTTTCAAGGTTTAGCCATGTTGTAAAATATATCAGTACTTTATTCCTTTATATGGCTGATGTAATTTTTCTAAGATGTCATACAATCATAAGCCTTAAAGTGCAAAGGCGCTGAGTTAGATGAGCTGAATGCTCACCTCAATGATGCACAATCCTGGCATGTCAGAGCCGTAAGGGCCCTGGGAGGCGATGTTGTCCGGCCCCACCCTTTGCAGCTGAGAGAAGGGGGCCTGAGAGGTCAGGGCATGGCTCAGGCAGCCTCACGATCTCAGGGAGCAGAGCCAGCCCCAGATCCCTGGCTTCCTGATGCCCAGGGCAGTGCTCTCTCAGAGCCTGCGTGTGTCACAGTATTTGTATCTGGAAGATGACGGAGTCAAACAACATAGACTCCAGACTTCCTTCTGTTTTGATAATGTGGGCCTATGAAGCAGGAGGTGGTAGAAGCTGTGCCCACATGGCAAAGTAAAGATAAAAAAGATAACTGTGGACATTTTAGAACAAAAGCCATGTTTTCCACAGGTCAACCAGAGAAGATACCATCAATAAACCATTACTTCAGAGCACCAGGGAGCAGAATTTCTCACATGACTATGCTAGCTTGTGAAATAAAATGGCTCAATTTTACTTTCAGGAAAAAAAATGTCCACTGTGGTTTTGTTTCTTTAGCCTCATGATACCACGTGGTTAGGGTTCCCCTAACCACGTGGTATCCAACGCCCCGTGAAGTAACCAATTGCTTAACTATTCCAGAGATATAGTCTTTTATAGTGAAATGAATTTAAACATACTCTGGAAAGATTAGTATTTTTTGAATCATGCATCCTGCCAGGATTTGTCTCCTACCTGAGTGCATCAATGCAGTAATAAAAAACATTAAAAACCAACAGAAACATTGCTGTTAAATTTGGTGCATTCAGCCATAAAGACTTCATGGTAGATATTTTTTCTAGTGCAGTAGAATCATGCTAATCTCATTCCTGACTCCTCTTAGACACACCCCACGAAGTACCCCCTCCCTCTTAAAGCTGGGAGGTCTTTATATTTCAGTCTAGTGCCAGGGACCCAGTGAATCCTCGGCTGCATTCTGACTGAGTTCCTAGATTCTCCCACTGTGCTTAGTCTCTTTCAATTTCTCCATCTACCTTTGTTTCATATTACCTAGGATACTGCTCCTCTGATCACCAGGGAAGCCAATCAGGGTGGCCCGAGAGCTAGTCATACCCTGTCCTCCACCCCCATCTAGAGAGTGGTTTTGTCTTTTCCAAGAGCTGTAAGCTTCTACACTTGATTATCAGTTTTTTGGTGGGGTGTGTGCGCATGTGTGTGAGGCTTGGGTTCCGAGTGATAGCACAGATCCCAAATGACTTCAAGGTTAAACACAGCTCACTCACCGTCTTAGTGACCTCTGTTATGCGGTACAATACAAACTGGTTGCCACTTTGGTTTTTACTATTATATTTCTTCAGAGCAGCATCCACAGCCTTAAATACTTCCTCGTCATTGCAGTCGATTTCCTCAGAGAAGGGTTCTTGGGTTAAACTTGGTAGCAGCCTGGAGCAGAGGAAAAGGATGGCAATTAGTTTCATGATTTAACAGACTCCCTCTCAAAGCTGAGGGATGGTTTCACCACGAATCAGGAGCCAACTTGGATGCTGGTTTTAACAATCTCCAGCCTGTTGTTTCCTCTGTCCTCTTCTCTCTCTGCCTCACAGCTCAGGGCCCTGGCTGGATTCCTGCTGCCATGCACTATTTGCCCTATTCCAAAAGGACAAATGTCGCTGCTGGGTTATCCAAGCAGATTTAAAGTCAGAACATTGCAACACTGGGGTTGTTAACCTGCTCATTTGCATTTGAAAATCACATGGGAGCACAGAGCACATTTCCATGTGATTGCACCACTTTGTACAGCAAATCAGGGCAGAATCTAATAACGGAGAAGAAAAAAATCACCAACTAACTTGGTTATTCCCTCATGACTTTCATAAAATCACTTACAAAGGTCACCACATGTGTAAACAAGGCAACAAAGAGTACAATGTGCAGATACTTTTCACGTAAAATTTCTTTGTGAGTCCCGGCGCAGTGGCTCACGCCTGTAATCCTAGCACTCTGGGAGGCTGAGATGGGAGGATTGCTTGAGCTCAGGAGTTTGAGACCAGCCTGAGCAAGAGTGACACCCTGTCTCTACTATAAATAGAAAGAAAATTAGCCAAACAACTAAAAATAGAAAAAATTAGCCGGGCACAGTGGCGCGTGCCTGTAGTCCCAGCTACTCGGGAGGCTGAGGCAGGAGGATCACTTGAGCCCAGGAGTTTGAGGTTGCTGTGAGCTAGGCTGATGCCACGGCACTCTAGCCCAGGCGACAGAGTGAGACTCTGTCTTGGAAAAAAAAAAAATTCTTTGTGGGGTATCTATCTGCATAGAAGCAGGATGCTATCAATTATAATGCATGCCTGGGAAGCTCCTGCACAGGGGCATCA
>CAUYRT010072310.1:0-38981 GCA_963574885.1 Lepilemur ruficaudatus
CTCCCAAGTAGCTGGGACTACAGGCATGCGCCACCATGCCCGACTCATTTTTTCTATATATATCTTTAGTTGGCCTATTAATTTCTTTCTTTCTATTTATAGTAGAGACAGGGTCTCACTCTTGTTCAGGCTGGTTTCGAACTCCTGACCTTGAGCGATCCGCCCGCCTCAGCCTCCCAGAGTGCTAGGATTACAGGCGTGAGCTACCGCACCCGGCTCACAACCTGTATTTTTTTTTAAATCCTCAAATCCTTTTTCATAGTAACGGGCTTTGTAGTGAATAGGAAATACAAATTATAGTACTGATGATGAAAATGAACATAATAAAAATAATAATTTCCATGCACTGAGAATATATGTCACTTGACCAAGTTTAGACAAGTAGAAAGCAATAGAGTAAAAATTTGAATATAGGTTTATCTAAAGCCAAATTCATACCATTTCTCTTACCCCAGAATTCCTTATATCCAGTTCTACAAAAGTATATAAGATTGCTCCTGCACTTAATATTAACCAATGTAAAAATATTACCTATTGTGTCACTCAATGTCCCATGTGACTGACAGCATGTAACACTTTACAACAAGTAAAAGTATACCTGCACTCTCCAAAGCGTATCTTTTCTATCAGGTTAGAGCTATGCTTTCTCTTAAATCTCCCTTTTTGCCTACCCTTTCTGGACATACATAGACACATTTTAACGAAGTAATAAAATATATTGATATTATCAATATCATTCTATTATCTTTTTCATACTGTTTATGTCCCTTTATTTGAAACTGCCTGAAGTTCCTGTTCAGAAGATTTGAGTTGAGGTTAAATTAAAATTAGACGTGACAGACAATGAGTAACTTCTATTAGTAAATACAAATGAAGCTTCAACAAATATGAGCCAGATACAAATGAAAAGGTTTATTGAGCTAGGAAAACTTGCATAGGATTAAGTGTGCACTCTCTAAGAGTTTTTCAACTCCATTACACTGTTTGTTATGAGTCTATGTGAATAAAAATGTATTTTTGGTTCCTGCTAGCAGTGATAAAGGAAAAAAAAATGACTTGGTTCACAATCCAAAGGATAGTAGAGCAGAGAGAGATCGCCAAAGATGAAGTAACTCCCTGCACATCTAGGCAGCCTTCACTTAAAATATTCCAGACAGACAGGCATCAAACTTCTTCTCAAATATGTCCATGGAAAAATGGATGCTGCCATCATTTGCCTTCAACTCTTATTTGTTTCCTCAGTGGTTTTCCCACTGAGACACTCTCCATGAAGCTGTCTAATTTCTTCATTCTTGCCAATTTTCTCTCTTAGACTTCTGTCTAAGCAGACTGTGTTTTCCAAGATCAGTACTGATTCAGCCTGTTACTTCTGCTTTATGCTTCTGAGCACCAAGGGCTATGATTTTAGCACATGGTGCATTAGTGTTCTAAACACCATTGAGAGGAAAACAAGGGCCCAAAGGGCAAAGGCATTAATGAAAACAATGAGCATTTTAGTAAGCAGTCAGGGTATTTAAATTCACTGTCCCAGAAGGACATACAACTTTGTCATTTGTAGCAATCATTTCAAGGATTGATTAGCTCTTATAAGTTGTAAATATAGGTATCATTTCTGCTCATGCAAAATTTTTTAGAAAGCAAAATATGGAAATGTTTTCTACTAGTTTAAATGGTAAAAGAAGAAGGCAAAAGACTGGAATCATTGCCACTCTCAGCCCTAAAACAGAAGATCCTCTGTTTGGGCAACAGTGCTGTGGATATAGCCAAGAGACTGTTTTGGCACAAAAAAGAATATATCAGCATTGCCAGTGCCAGTTACATTCCATTGCCTTCAGTTTCCTGGCGGAGCTATAGCTGTGTGTTTGAGGGAGGGTAAAGGCAAGAGGGAGGCAGGATCTGGCAGCCATTTCTCTTCATCTCTGCAATGTCCTTTTTAGAATCTCAATAAGAATATGCTTATATTTCATCATTTTGCCATCCTAACTAATGGGAATGTCAGTATTGCAATAGTTACCACAGTATTGCAGAACACAGCTCTTACTCTGCTTAACGTCAAGGAAAGATAAAATTTGACTTAATGAGACATTGATCACTCTGATGTTTAATTTATACTTGAGCTTTTCACTCTCTATTTTCGTGCAATAAACAACCCCAAAACATAGTGGCTTATAATAATAATTTATTATCCAGTTTGATTCTTTGAGTTGACTCAGCTCAACTGGGCAGTTCTTACGTGGGATCTGCCATACAGTTGAAGGCAGATGTTGACTGGGGCCACAATCGTTTTATGGATGGATTGACTGAGCTGGAAATATCCAAAATATCTCCCTTACATGATTGGAAGTTGATGCTGGCTGTTGGCTTGGACCTCATCTGAGGCTGATAGCTGGAGCACTGATATGTGGTCTTTCCATGTGGCCAGAGCTGCTTCTAGCATGGCAGCTGTATTCCGATCAGGGAATAGCCTAAGCAGACAGTCTCATTCCAAGAAAGAGGGAGCTGCCAGTCTCTGAAGTCCTGGACTTGAGAACAAGCACAGCACTATTTCTGCTGATTTTGATTATTTAGAGCTGTCACACAGCCTTCCTGGATTCCAGACAATGTAGAAGGGCATAGGCCATTCCACTTTATGGACAGATCATCAAGGAATCTGTGGCCATTATTAATCTGCCACACTTTAATTATTACCACATCTGGAGAGTCTTGTTTCAATTAAACAACCAAAATTGTTTGTGCATATCATTAAGATGTTAAATAAAAACTCCACAGTTTACAACTTGCAAAGTGGTAATCAGCTAAACACAGTATATTTATATCTTGCCAGTAGGGAAAGAACATTAACAAAATTAGTATAATTGATTTGTATTAGTATCCTCTTCACTTCTAGAGCTAATTTTTAGAGGGTTGACAGATACTTCGGTATAAGACATCCTCTTATTGGTCCAGAATGAGCAAAGACGTTAGGACTATGTGTAGAGGAGGGGATCCATTCAAGATATCGTGGTATTAGGTATCTAATGTATCACTCTCTTTTTATGTCATTGAGGGCAGAAGTAACTTGGTGTTTCAGATTCACTTTGCTTTATAATAGAGACATTGGTTTTTCCATTATAGATTCCCAACAGTTTATAGGTTGAATTTTTTATGTTAATATTGTTTGTATAACCCCTCACTCTTAAAATTATTTCTACCTCACAGGAACCCCCTTCCCAGTGTGTCTCCTATGAAACTGAGGTGACTTCTTGTCTCTTTCCTAGTTTTTTGAATTCTAAGTTAAATTTCCTCGACTCATCACTCAATTTTCAAGGACTGAGGAGGTCCAAAACACTTCTTATTATTAGCTCAAACTTTCAAAGAGTAACATTCTCATGGTTAATTATGCTGTAAACATGTATCCGCTTTCACCCCATTTTTTACTTAGGTAGCACCATATGGATTAAAATAGTTCAAATTGTGTCCATTAGGGAAACAAAGAAAAACACACTGTATACATCTAGTATGCTCAGGAATTAATAAATATGCTGAAATTCAATGTGCATGGAATATCATCAATACATTGGAGCATTTGAGCAGAGTAATGGAATACTCGTAATCACAGTGATGAACAGAAATATATAAAAGATTTACATTATCTAGTTATGGACACACACTTTGAAGAATAATTGTCCATAGGACCACATATCCTGAGTAGAAATCTGCATTTTCATAAACCTCTCTATTGGCAGGAAATAATATTGGCCATCTTTGTTTTACTTTTGGAACCATTTAAAAGTGCTTGTTGATCATATGGTCTTCCTTTACAAATTTGCATTTATCAAAATCTGTTGAAAGCTTGGCCTATAATTTCTGAAATGTGAACAAGAACAATAACAAAAGAACAAAAAGCAGAGGAAAAAATACTGAAAACAAACAACAACAGAATCATTAAAAAAACCAATAGGAACAACAAACCTAAGTTGAACACAGGAGGATATAAATAAATCTAACCCAGTTAAATATTTCACAGAGTATTGAACAAGATTATTGGATACCAAAATAATCTTTTAAAAGTTGAAAATCAATTGAAATTTACATATCTTATACTGTATTCCTTTCATTGTGTTATCAATTTAATATTGTGTTTAGAATGAACTATTGCTACATTCTGCCTTATTTTGTCTTTTCCAAAAGGATAATACTGTCCATCTGCCCAATAATGACAAATAGATTTCATCTCATGTGACAACTCTAATCAATTGATAGTGGCTGCTTGGGGCATTGTTCTGTGAACAGTTCTGAGGCTATGTCTGAAATCAACAGGACAAAAAGTTCTTTATATGCCAACGGCATAGTGCAGTAAGCTGAGTTATCACTCAAGTGAAAGGTATTGGCCACCATTGCATTGCCTGGTAAGAAACATGGATAGCAATGTTTCTCTGGTGTTTCAAAAGCCCATTCGTGGTACTAGTCACTGCTGTACTCCTATTTTCTGGCATCAAATGAACATTCAATGAACAAATAAGCAAATGAATAAAAAATGGATCTTTGTTTTCAGAAATATGTATATAATCTGCATACATTGGCATGAAAATGGGATGGATAAATAAGGAAAGGCAGTCCTAGTAGGTAACATCAACAACCATGCATTTCAAATATTTCAGTAAACATCAAGAATGTGGCAAAAAGTTTTAATACTCTGGGTTGCTTGTTAAATCTGCCATCTCTTTACTAAAATAGCTATTTTGTTAAATAGTAACAATATCTATTGTTAATAGACTATTAAATTATTATTTTATTACTATTATATTAAATTATTATATTAAAGTATCTATTTTGTTAAGTGTTAAATTATCTTAATTGGACCATTTCTTATTAAAAAAATCACTGAGTTAGAACTTTAGAACTGGATAAGATTCCGAAATTTAAAATTAAATTCTATGAAATTGGCAATATTTGGACCCAATCCCCTGGATCCAAACCCCTCACTCTCTGCTAGGCTGAAACTCATAGAGAAGAACCTGTGTTACATACAAGTTCCCTTCCCACATATAGACATAATACTTCTTTAAAAATATTTAATTTGGGGGTTATCATTTGATATTATTATGTAATTATGAAGTCCTGTATTTATGAGTAATTCTAGTTGGATCTTTTTTATCATCTCAGAAATCACATCATAAACAGTGTACAAAACTATATTAATACAATATATTTTTGAATGTTCAGGGTATTCTATAACTACATCAAGCATCACATTGATTTTAACAAGAACATTATAAACAATAATAAATAAGTTTTAACTTAGTGCTATAGTATAGTAGTTAAAAATGGGTAAGTTTGATACAGTTGGGTTTATGTTCTGGCTTTATCCCTTGCTATGTGATTTTGGCTGTGTAACTTAAACTATGCCTAGTGTTATTGAGGGTTCTCCAGAGAAGCAGAACCAATAAAATTAATTTATTATTAGGCATTGGCTCCCTGCAAACTAGAGACCTAGAAAGAAGGACAGTGGGGTAATTCATAGGCCTAAGGGCTCAAGAGCCAATGTGATAGATTATAGATTGCAAATTAGTCCTACAAATTAGAAGCACTGAAGGCTGGAGAGGATCAATATCCCAGCTCTAGCCTTTAGACAGAGAGAGAGAGTGAATCCACATTCTTCTTCTTGCTTTTTTGTTCTATTTATATCCTCAACAGACTGGATGATGTCTACCTACATTGTGGCCTTCTAGGGGGCAGTCTACTTTATTCAATCCACCAAATAAATGTTACATTCTTCCAGACACACCTTGATGAATGCTTTCAGAAATTATGTTTAACCACTTATATGGGCATCCCATGGCCCAAATTGACATCTAACATAACCATTACACCTAGTTTTCCTTCTCTGTAAATGGACATAACAATTGCGACTGCATCAGGAGATTATATTATAAATGGTTTTTGTTTCATTTTGGCTTGTTTTACTTTAATAATGCACATTAAATGAGACAAGTACATTAAATGAGAGAAGTTATAGAATTTCATAGTTACTACTCTAAGTGTGAGATCAAAACTTGGTTTTCTTGAGATAGATTATCATCAAATAAAAGCAAATTTTAATCGAATTCCTCCACAATGCATTCAGAAGTCCAGGAGATATCCCCACAAGGACGAAATATGTTTTCCTGATGCCTTTGTCCATGTCAATGAGAAAATTCAATCTCTGGCTCTAAGGTGGCATCCTCCCTTGCAACTCTTAGGAATGCATTTCTATCCACATCTTACTCGATCCATTTGAAGATCCTATACACCTCCATTTCTGGAAAGTCTTAAAGCCTTCCCTTTTTTTCTCTCTGATTTCTGTAACAATTCTTTCTCAATATTTCATCTTATATTATAAATGTAGATGTGCACCAAAGTTCCAGCATAGTTTAATTTTACCCTGAATCCTCTGTAGAGTTCCATGTGTGTGATTCCAGTCAACTACCTAACATCTCAGTATATCTCTCAGGCACCTCAAACTCCATTTAACTCTATAATTGCACTTTAAATTAAATACTTTTCCCATGGTCTCCTTCCTTTAAAAACTGCCAGTCATACTGTTGTGCAAAACGCAAATCTGAGGTCCTGAATTTTTCTCTCTTTTCTCCAATTTCCATTATTCTATTTATCAATTCTGCCCTACACTGTCCACTCCCTTCATTATTGGCTTTCCTTGGTAATACCTAGCTTTCTAAAACATACTTCTAACTAGTCTAACCTTTAATTTTACTCTTTTCAAGTCTGTTTGTGGCACATTTGTCAAAGTGAGCTCTCTAACATGTAGAAATAATCATGTCTCTGCCTTCCTTAAAGTCTTCCCATAACATCCATGACTTTCAGGATGAAACTCATGGCTCTTAGCATGACACAAGAGACCTTCATAGTCTGTTTCCCCTTTGCTTGTCCAGTTTATTCTTGCCTTACGCTGCTGCACAAGCACCCTGCCATCTGTCTCTGAAAAAATGACTTGCTGCTCTTACAATAGCCTGTCTCCCTTCATGACTATTTGCTTGTCCTCCTTTGAATTTTTCTCCAATCTTTAGATTGCCTATCGGTTTGCTTATTAATTTCTTTCCTTAAGACTATACATCCTTGTTTTCCCATACTGTATTTTGCTACCTTCGATATTATCATTATCATTGCCATTCTGCAATAATAATAGCACTGTTGTATTTTAGCACATTACTAGTTCTGTACTAGTAGTAGTAGTAGTAATGATCAATCCCTGGGCCTTTAATATTTCCATTTTAAAGATGAAAACAATTGAAGCATGGAGTGGTCATATAATTTACCCCCAAATCTCACAGTTTCAATTTGGCTCAGAGGACAAATACAAGAAGTCTGGGACACCAGTGTTCCACTTTTTATTATAACAAACACTATTTTGCTTTCTATCATAGAAGCCTAGTCACTGAGTTGTAAGAGTGTGTTCACTTGTTTGTCTTCTTCAGTAGTGTCTGGATTCCTTGAAGTCAGTATCACAGTCTTTGTCTCCAAATTCTCAATGCATGGTCTTGATCTCTACATTCTCTGGCAGTCCAAGACACAGTTGGAATATGATGAAAAGAATTTGCCAGATAGAGGAAGCTGGATTAAGGTTTAGAACGAGCTTTCAGAAATATTGGGAGTAGGAATGAAGGAAGCGCAGGTATTCTCAGTTTAGAATGTAATGAAGAATGAACTCAGTCAGCAGTTATGGAGTAAATACTATGCCACCCATCGTGTTAGTTGATTTGGGGAGCACAATGGAATATAAGTTATCTCATTGAGATACATTTTCCACAGACACTTCTCATCCATTATAAACATTTGTTTATGTGGCTTTTGCTACAATATGTATTCTAACTAAATATCATATCTATATATTTTTCATTAAGGTCTCAAAATTTCTGTGAACTGAGTGTGATTATTCCCAGTCACAGTGTGGAAACTAGAGACTCAAAGAAATTTAGCGACTTGTCTAAGTTCACATTTTTACTACACTAGAGCTCACTCATGCAAATGTGTAATTAAAGAGAAAAGAGAGAGAGATCATACGTATATATGACTGTTTGTGGGTGTGGTGTGTGCATCCAAGAGGTACCAATGGCTTCCTCCTATAGTCTCTCTTTAGGTTGGGAGAAGGTTGGGGTGTGGGGGAAGTGGCTGCTGACAGAAGTTTGGAGAGAAAGAGGAGAGTGAGACCATGGCATTTATTCTCTGTTTCCCTTCAAAGAATATTGGCTCAACTTGCTGCTCTCTCTCAACCTAAGTCTAAAATTTCCCTCCAGGCTGCTAACTCTTTGAAGTCTGTCTTCTCCACAGGCCTGGGGATGGAAAGCTCAAGTCACTTCACACTGGTAGGCCCTTGTGGTTTCCCTTTACCTGCTCTTTAAAAGTAATCTCTCTGTAAGTAAAATTTCCTATTTTGCAAGTGCCATCTGCTTACTGTGGGTACCCAGATTGATGAGTCAGGTGTGTGTGTATATATTGTAGCATGCTAGCCTTGAAGTCTTTCCACTGTCTAATTATCTACATTTTATAGCATCATGCTAATGTATCTATAGCATCACACACTACAATTTGACAGTACAATTTCTTGACTACTGTAGAACCCACAAAGCAATTAGAAGACAAAATATCATAGACTTTCTATTAAAGTTCACAATGAAATTTGTAATATCTTTACTGAATAAGCCAATTGCTCGTACGTAAACAGAATCCTGTGCCTTAACATTAAGCAGATTGCTAGAGGAAATTTTCCTATAGTATTTGCAAGTATGTTGCCCTGGCTTGGGAAAGCCACAAATATTATTCTAATAGGAGGCTAAGGTAGCAACAAGTGTTGCCCTTTTAATTCCAAGATCTGCAGTGATGATAGCATAGCAGTATTTATATCTGCTTTTCCAATAGAATCTGCTTAGCACTGTCAAGATCAAAGCTGAGAAAAACTCTCCCTTCTCACCACTTTGTCATCCTTATCCTGACAAAATGGAAATTCTTCCTTGTTATGTGGAGATAATATTGCTGTGGTTATAAAGGTAAAGTAGATTTATCAAAATAATTGGAGGCATGATTCTCCATTATAGTTAGTGTTTGCAGGAATGGGTTGATATGAAAACACCAAACTTTAATTTTTTCCTCCTTTCCTCACTATTTCTTCTCTTTCTATATAAAGAGCTTCATGTAGTACATACTAACAAAAGTTTATCTTCAAAATGATTAGGCATGTCATGATTTATAACTTTATATTTTATATATTATATAGTACAAGTATATTATATTGCAAATATGATATATTTCATATATATGTATGTAGGTACTTTCAGATAATTCACATCCTGATTGAATGATACTTTTCCTCTCCAAGGCTTTAGGTAAGGTGGTTGGGGTAGGGAAAAACAGGGAAAGCATCTTGGATCTTCCCATAAACCTATATGATGTTCATACTTTCTTCAGTATGATGATATAATTTAAGATTTAAATGATCTTAAATCATAACATACTGTAATACTTAAGAAATCTAATGAGAATATAAATGTTAGTACATAATAATGTTATGACAATAAATATTATAGTAGAATTTTACTGTGTTATTTATATTAAAGTGATAGAAAGAGAATCATCTTTTACATTTTTTCTTTTGTTAAAGCCAGATTTAATAATCTCTCATTTTTCTAAACACTCTCATTTATTAGACAACCACATTCCTTTTAGATCTCTTATTTTTCAGGATAACTTAAAATCCATTTTTTTCTCTTTAACTTGATTTGCTATACTTACTATTTTCCTGCCCAACATTCATATTGTATTAAGAGTTGCAATTCTATGAGTTACATTATGTATATACTCTTATTTGACTCAAAAAAGTACTCCCCTGGCATATTTTTACCTGAAAAAGCTAAGGACGTATTACTCAAAATTGAAACAGCCTCTGATCACAGGTAATAATCTTATTTATGAGTTGAGAAAATCCATAAGAATGTATTAAGAACATTGAAGACTCACAAGTAATTTTCCTATTAAAACCCATCATCATTTTTCACAGATATAGAAAAAAATAATTTTACACTTTGTATGGAACCAGAGAAGACCCCGTATAGCAAAAGAAATCCTAGGCAATAAAAACAAAATGAGAGGTATCAATTTATCAGACTTCAAACTACACTACAAGGCTATAGTAATTAAAATAGCTTATTCCTGGCACATGAACAGGGACATTGAGCAGTGGAACAAAACATAGAACCCAGATATAAAACCATCCTCATATAGCCATCTAATCTTTGACAAAGCAGACAAAAACATACACTGTAGAAAAGAATCCTTATTTAATAAATGGTGCTGGGAAAACTGGATAGCCACATGCAGAAGACTAAATTAGGATCCACACATTTCACCTCTCACAAAAATCAACACACGCTGGATAACAGACTTAAACCTAAGATGTGAAAATATTAGAATTCTAGAGGAAAACATTGGAAATACTCTTCTAGACATTGGCCTAGGCCAATGTAACCTCCCCTCTCTCTAGCATAGCTGCATGGCAGACATAAAAAGCCAGTTGTATTTTAGCCAAAGGAAAGAACTGAATCATTTTGGAACTGTGCTAAAAGCACCATGTCCAGAAACACAGCCAATATTTTCTTAAAACTTGCAGCTCCTTGAAAAAAAAAAATCTCTATTCCAGTGTTCTATTTGAGTCAGAGTTCTGTAAAATGGAAGTGTGAAGAAAGTCCTATTCTCAGGACATTACCAAAACCATAAAAATTTGCTGGCAACATCACAGGTGTCTAAGGCTATGATGTCAGGTGGCTCAAACAAGAACTTTGCCAGGAATGTAAAAGGAAATGCCAGTGAACTAGATAACCACAGCGAACTTTGCAAAACAGCCACATATTCCTATGGAATCTATGTGCATGCCTAGGAGACACCTGGGAAAATAGAAGTCTTCATGCATCTCTGATTAATATTGGGGACTTATACAAGCAGAAAGTGAAAACTAAAGCTGTATTGTAAGCTGCCTGAAGCCTGATGCCATGCCATTTTAGATAGAGCCCCTTGACAGAGGGCAAAAGACATAAAGGCAAGGCATTCTAGAAAATCTCCTGACAGAAGTGACAGCACTTGTAGTCAGGCTATGGAGTACTAAAATGAGTTGGGATCTGGGAAGGTGGCTGACCAGAGACACCAGCTGCCAGAACATCTCAAAAGGAAGGAAAAGTTTGGATGAAAGAGAAAAAAGCAAACAAACAGATAAACATAGGTTGAGTATAATTCTGAGAGAAGGGTGCCACAACCTGTGGGGGACTCTATGGGAAGAAGCGGCAGAGCAGAACAAGGAAGAGCAAGATAGTGGGGGATATCAACCCCCAAGAGGCTTGAAGTCCAGTGAAAAGGGCAGGTGGAGCAGTTAATTTCTCCCACCCTCACTTCTCTGATAGTCAGAAGGCTTCCAAGCTGCAGGAGAGACTTTCTACCTCCACAAGCCCAAAAACTGCTGCTGCCAGAGAACTGGAAGCTTCCTGTGGACAAAATAGCAGGCTCCCAGCCCCCTGGGGTTGGGAGATCCCATCCACACAGATCCAAACTGAGACAGCATGCACCGTATAGGTCCTCTACCCACCCTGCACCTTTATCTTCCCCAGGGGGCTTCAGTCTCTCAGTTTTCAGCTTGCTCATTCCCACACAAACATTTCCCAACTCCAGCTACTACAAGGCTATAGTAACCAAAACAGCATGGTATTGACACAAAAAATAGAGATATAGATCAATGTAACAGAACAGAAACCTAGACATAAAAACATCTGCACACAGCCAACTGACCATTGACAAAGCAGACAACAATATACACTGGAGAAAAGAATCCCTATTCAATAAATGGTGCTGGGAGAATTGGACAGACACATAAGAAGAATGAAATAAAATCTATTTCTCTCACCACTCTTAAAAATTAATTCAACATGATAAAATGCTTTAATGTAAGGCATGAGACCATAAGAACTTTAGAAGGAACTGTTGGAAAAACTCTTCTATATATTGGCCTAGGCAAGGAATTTATGTAGAAGAACCTGATGGCAATCACAGTAACAACAAAAATAAATAAATGGAACTTGATTAAATTAAAATGCTTCTGCACAGCCAAGGAAATAATTACCAGCTCAAATAGATAACCTAAGGAATGGGAGAAAATATTCACAAGCTATACATCTGATAAATGACTAATGACCAAAGTCTGTAAAGAAATCAAGCAAATTAGCAAGCAAAAATCAAACTACTCCACTAAAAAGTGGGCAAAAGACATCAACAGAAGTTTTTCAAAGAAAGATAGGCAAATGGGCAATAAAATTATTTTAAAAATTCTCAACATCACTAATATCAGGGAAAAGCAAATTAAAACCACAATGAGATTTCACCGTACTCCATTTGGGATAGCTTTTATTAAAAAGTCTAAAAATAATAGATGGATGACATGGATGCAGACAGAAAGGAATGCTTATACACTGTTGGTGGGACTGTAAATTAGTACAACCTCTATGAAAAACAGTATAGAGATCCCTCAAAGGACTAAAAGTAGGCCTGCCATTAGATCCAGCAATCCCACAACTGGGTATTTACCTAAAGGAAAAGATGTCATTTTATCAAAAAAGATATCTGCACTCAAATGTTAATGCAGCACAATTTATAATTGCAAATCCAAATGTCCATCAATTCATGAGTGGATTAACAAAATATGGCATATGTATACCATGGAATACTACTCAGCCACAAAGAAGGATGACTTAGTGCCTTTTGCAACAATATGGATGGAAAATGAGATTGTTATCCTAAGTGAAGTATCTAAAGAATGAAAACACAAACACCATATTAAAGTGGAACTAACTGATGAGCACATGTGTGCATAAAGAGAAGTGTAATTCCATGGAAATCAATCAGGGGGAAAGGAGAAGAGGAGATGAGTGAAAACCTACCTAACAAGTACAGTGACCGCTATCTTGATGATGGGCACACTTATAACCCTCATTCAATCATTACAAAACAATCCTTACAATCAAAAACATCTGTACCCCCATAA
The DNA here is from genome assembly GCA_963574885.1 of Lepilemur ruficaudatus. NCBI lineage: Eukaryota > Metazoa > Chordata > Mammalia > Primates > Lepilemuridae > Lepilemur > Lepilemur ruficaudatus. Next base: position 13,055 of record CAUYRT010072310.1, read on the forward strand.
CACTTTGAAATAAAAAAATAAAATCTTCTGAGAAATCACTCACTTGACCTCTAAATTATACTAAGCTTGGGCTGAGCTATAGGAAGCTAGACTCAAAAGTGAGATCTAAAAAAAAAAAAAAAAAAAATCCAATAGAGTTCACTGGCTGAACACTACATAGAGCACAGTATCTACAGATTAGTCCAGGAAAGTTTTGAATAAATAAGCAACAACAAGAGAACAACAACAATATAAAAACCCAGCACAACCATAGAGGATGAAGAAGGATTAGTTACCAAAGTGGTCTCAATATATTATCTAAAATGTTAAGTGTTCAGGGTAAAACTACAAGATATGCAAAGAAATAGGAAAGTATGCTACATATAAAAAAAATAAAATAAAAACAGCTAATGGAAAACATCCATGAGGGAACACAGATTTGGGGGATAGTTGTCAACGCATTAAATCAACTGCTACAACTATATTCAAAGAACTAAAATTATCACATTTAAAGAAGTAAAGAAAAGTAAAAAAAATTCTTACTAACTAGAGAATATCAAGGAAATACTCTAAAATGTAATCAAAAATAAATTTTGGAATAAAAGAGTGTAATAACTGAAATGCAAAATAGAGGTACTTGATAACATATTTTAGCTTCTAAAAGAATCAGTGAACTTGAAAATATTTCTATGGAGATTATTCAGTCTGAGGAGCAGAAAGAAAGCAAAAAACCTGAGCAAGGCCTCAGATACCAGTGTGACACCACCAAGCAGCTAAGATATACATAATAGTAGTATCAGAAAGAGAGAGAAAAGAGAAAAGGACAGAAAGAATATTTGCCAAAAAACAATGGTCGAAACTTTCCACATTTGATGAAATATGTGAATGTGCACATTTAAGAAGCTCGATGATCTCTAGATAGGATAAACTCAAAGAGATGCACACATTATGATCTAGACACATTATGTTCAAATTGACAAAATTCAAAGACAAACAGCAAGTTAGGAAAGCAGTAATAGAAAAATGTAGCACCATATACAAAGAAACCTCAGTAAGATTTACCATCAATTTATGATATTAAACCATATAAGCCAAAAGACAATGAAATAACATCTTCAAAATGTTGAAAGAAAAAAACGTTAACTAAAAATTTTATATCCAGTAAAACTAACTTTCAAAAATGAGTGGAAAATAAAGACATTTCCAGATTGATAAAAATTTAGAGAATTTGTCACTACCAGACTTGTGTGAATATCATGCAGAAATGTAAAAAAACTAGATGGTAACTTAAACTCAAACAAATAAATAAATAACATTGGTAAAAAGTAACTACATGAATAGATATAAAAAGATAGTACAAACATACCTTTTTTTGCACATTTTTTCTTCTGACTAAAAACCAACTGTATAAAGCAATAATTATGATAATGTATTGATGGGCATGTGATGTATAAAGATGTAATACATATGAAAATATGAGTACAAACAGGAAACAGAATTATACTGAGTCAAAGTTTTGCACACTATTAAAATGTATTACTGATCTGAACTTGATTGTTTTATATTAAAATATTAATTGTAATCCACAGGTCAACCACTGGAAGATTTTCCCCAGGGGAAAAAAAAACTAATGCTAAAAAAATGAAAAAGTAAACGATATATAAAAAATTATTTAACACAAAATATGACAATAATCAAGGAAAAGAGGAGCAAAAGACATTTAGGATATATAGAAAACAAATAGCAAAATATCAGTTGTAAATATTAACATCTCAGTAATTATGTGAAATTTAAATGAATTAAGTACTCCTATCAAAAGGAAGAGATTAGAAGACTGGGGAAACAAACAAAACAAACAAACAAACAAACATTATCTAACTCTACAAGACACATGCTTTAGATTAAAAGACACAGATAATTTAAAAGTGAAAGAATGGAAAAATATGCACTTTTCATGTAGTAACCAAAAAGGAGCTGGAGTGACTATACTAATTCGGTCAAAACTGACTTTCAAACAAAAAATGTTACAACTGATAAAGAAGAACATTTTATAATAATAAAAAGGTTACGGTTTCAAAATGCACTGAACAAAAATAGAATTAAGGGAGATATAAATTATTGAAAAATAATAGTTGGAGATTTCAACACCACACTTTCAGTAATGGCTAAAAAAACTAGCTGAAGATGAACAGGTTATAGACCACTTGAAAAACACTGTAACTAGACCTAACAGACATCTATATAACACTTTACTCCAAAACAGTAAAATTCTTCTGACGTATACATGAAGCATCATCCAACATACAGACCACATGTTATACCATAAAACAAATCTCAATTAATTTAATGGCTTGAATGGTTTGAAACAATAAGTTATGCTTTCTGACCACAAGGTAATTAAGTAGAAATTAACAGCAGGGGAAATTTTGAAATTTTACAAATATATGAAAATTTAATCACATACCACCAAATAAGCATATGGCAAAGAAGAAATCACAAGGAAAATTAGAAAATACTTTGAGATTAATGAAAACAAAAACACAACATCAAACTGTTTGGATGCTGCTAAGTGATTTTTAGAGGGAAATGTGTAGCTGTTACCATTTATTTATTTATTTTTTAAATCTATCAATAACATAACCTTCCAATTTAAGAAAGCAAAAAAATAAGTGCAAATTAATTCCAAAACAAACAGAAGGAAGGAAATAGTTAAGAATAAAGTGGCAATAAGGGAAGAGGCTATGGCATATACAATAACAGACAAATCCAGATACTCTTAAATTCCTCTTTTTTTTTTTTTTGCCTTTGATATTTGCTTTGGATGGAAATATCTTTCACAGGTATTACATATGAAATGTAGTATCTCCTACAGATATTTGTGGCTGCTGGAGGAGTCTCTTTAAAAGCATCAACCCTGCAAGATGGCAGACCAGAGAAACCCACGAGCCAGAGCATCTCAGTAAGTAGGAGAAAATTTAGATGAAAGAGAAAAACAAACAGACAGATAAACATAGATCAGATACGGGTCTGAAGGAAGGGTGCCAGAATCTTCAGGAGACTCCATGGGAAGAGACTGCAGAGCAAAACTGGAAGGAGAAAGATATCAGTGGCAATTAACCCCTGAGAGGCTCGGAGACCAGCGAGAAAGGTAGGTGGAGCAGTTAGTTTCTCCCTCTCTCACATCTCCAGCAATCCAACTACAGGATATTTACTCAAAGGAAAAAAAGACGTTCTACACAAAAGACATCTTCACTCAAATGCTTATAGAAGCACAATTCACAATTGCAAAGATGTGGAAACAACACAAGTGCCCATCAGTACTGGAGTGGATTAATAAAATGTAGTATAAGAATATCATGAAGTACTACTCAGCCATAAAAAAAATGGTGAACTAATATTTCTTATATTAACCTGGATGGGACTGGAAACCATTCTTACAAGTGAAGTATCAAAAGAATGGTAAAACATACACCATATGTACTCACCTTTAAATTGAAAGTAATAGATCAATATTTATGTGCACATATGGAAATAATATTCATTGGAAATCAAGCAGGTGGGGTGGGGAGGAGGGGATGGGTAAATTCATACCTAATGGGCACAATGCACACTACCTGGGGAATGGGCACTCAAATATTACAAAAGCAATTTATATAACCAAAACTTTGTACCCCCATTAATATTCTGAAATTTAAAAAGAAAAAGAAAAAAAGAATAAAGTGGAAATAAATAAAATAAAAAATAGAAAAATAATAGGAAAAATCAGTAAAAATGAAAGTTGATTATTTTAAAGGTCAAAAAAGTTGACAAATATGTATCTAGACTAACCAAGAATAGAAGAGAGAGGATATAAATACTAAAATCAGGAATGAGAAAGGGGGCAGCATGACTACCATACACCAATAAAAAAATAATAAGGAACAGTATGAACAATTATATGCCAAAAAATTCCTAGTGAGACAAATTATGGAAACTAATTCAAAGTTAAATAGATCATCTAAACAATCCTACAGAAACTAAAAGATTGATTTAGTAATTGAAATACTTCCTATAAAAATAAATTGAGAACCAGATGTCTTCATTAGTGAATTCTACCAAACATTTAAAGAACTAATTATAATTTTCACAAGCTTTTCTAATGTCTCAATTCATTGTATAAGACCAGGATCAGTCTGATATTCAAATCAGAATAAGACATCACAAGAAAAGAAAAGCTACATATCAATAAACAAGTTCATCAATTTTGCAGGATACTAAATCAGCACACAAAAATCTATGTTTTTATATATACTAATAATCAGTAATCCAAATATAAAATTAGAACAGAATTTCATGTAAATAAAATAAAAGGAAACCTAGGAACAAATGTAATCAAAGAAGTGCAAGGCTTTTACATTGAAAACTAAGAAACATTGTTGAAAGAAATTAAAGTAAATAGAAAGATATTCTATGTTCATGGATTAGGAAATTTAATATTGTTAAGATAGTAATATTTCCCAGATGATCTACAGATTCAACGCAAACTATTTTAAAATCCCAGCTGGATTTATGTGAGTAAATGTGTAGATGTGTGAACGTAGACAAGTTGATCCTAAGATTAATATAGAAATGCAAGGGATCCAGAATAGTCAAAACAATATCATAAAAGAAAGACATTGGCGATTTCAGGACTTCTTGAGTTCAAAACTTACTACAAAGCTATAGTAATCAAGATTGCATGGTACTGGCATAACGAAAGACGTGTAGACCAATGGGATAGAATTGAATGTCCAGAAATAAACCCTTACTTTTATGGTCAACTAATTTTCAACAAGGGTGCCAAGACAATTCTACAGGGAAATTATAGTCTCTTCAGCAAATAGTACGGAGGCAGCTGTATATCTATATGCAAAAGAATAAATTTGGACACCTATTTTACATAATGTAAAAAGTTAATTCAAAATGTATCATATATATAAATTTATCATTAAATTTAGATAAAATTAGTAGAAGGAAACATGTGTAAATCATCGTGATCTTGGGATAGGCTATGGTTTCTTAGATATGATGCCAAAAACACAGGTAATGAGAGAAAAAATAAAATTTTAAACTTTTGTATTTTAAAGAACACCATGAAGGAAGTGAAAATTCAACTCATAAAATAGGAGAAACTATTTGCAAATTATATATTTAACGAAAGACTTGCATTCAGAATATATAAAGTACTCCCACAAATCAATAATTTATAACAAAAATGCAATTTCAAAATAGGCAAAGGAATTGAATAGCCATTTCTCCAAAGAAGATATTCAAATGACCTACAAGCACATGAAAAGTTGGTCAGCATCATTTGTCATTAGGGAAATGCAATTTGAAACTACAATGAAATAGTAATTTACATTCACTAAGATGACTATAATTAAAAAAAAAATCAGATAGTAACAAGTGTTGGAGAGAATGTGGAGAAATTAGAACTGTTGGTAGGAAGGTAAAAGTGTGTGATATTTTGGAAAGTGGTTGGGTAGTTCTTCAATATGTCAAAACTATAACTCAGAAATTCCATTCTGAAGTAAGTGATCAAAAGAAATAAAAACATCTGTCCACACAAAACTTGTATATGATAATTCATAGTAGCATAATTTATAATAGCTATGAAGTAGCAACAAATGTCCATCAATTGATGAACGGCTAAAAAAATACGTGACATAACCGTGAATAGAATGTTATTTGGCAATAAAAAAGGATAAAATACTGATACATGATACAGAATGGATGAATTTTTTAAAAATATGCTAAGTGAAAGATATGAATAATGAAACATCGTATTTTATGATTCAACTTATATTCAACATCTAGAATAGGAAAATCTTTAGAGATCAATGTAGACTAGTCCTTCTCTAGGTTATTAAGTGGTATCGGGATAAAGTAGGTTTTGATTGCTAATTAATATAGGGTCTCCTTTTGGAGTAATGAAGATGTTCAAATCTTAGATTGTGGTGATAGTTGTCTAAATCAATGACTACACTAAGATCCATAGAACTGCACCCTATAAATGGGTGCATTTTATGGTATAAGAATTGTATCTCAATAAAGGCATAAATATTCATGGATAAATACCTAACCTCCCATATCAGGATTGAAAGCAATACACTTAAACTCAGCTAAATATACTACTAATAAAAAATATATTGGCTGTCCTTTATTGACTGCCTGTTACAGGAGCCATGTGAATATCAGACATTGCACTGAGTAATTTTGATACATTAAGTCTGATATTTAAGACAACCTTGAAGAATGGAAAATATTAATCAACATTTTACAGATGAGCAAATAGAATGTCATAAAGATTAGGTCAGGCGGTCACAGCTAATTACCTGGTAAATGGTAGAGCAAAGATATAAAAATAGCATATAAGGTCCATGCAATTTCTTTGCTCTGGTCTTGGGAAATACCTAGAGCAACACTTAACCAAATGTATTTCAGTGCTTTAATGCCAGTAATGTTTGTAGATTTTACATTTTAAAAAGGTTCCATGGTTAAGACTGAAAAACACTGAATCAAAAAATTATATCATTTTTGAGACTCTAAAATAAGAACATTAATCCAATTCTTTCTGCACAAATGAGAAAATAAACCCATATTAAAGTGGCTTTCCTAGTGTTTTCTAATCTGTGGCAGCACCAAAACTGTCTCTCAAATCAGTTTTATTCCACTATATCAGCCATATATCAAGAGTAAGAGCTTAGCTACTGTACTTAGTGATTTTGGGCAATTAGCAACATTATTACTACTCTTTTTAAAATAACTTACCTTGCCTCTCACTTCATGCTAACACAGTAGCATGACACTGGCTTCACTCTACCCAAACAAGAATGGTATTTTTTTTCTTGAATATTTTCCCAGCATGCAGGACTGTAGGCACCTTTGGCATTCTGGTTCCATTGTTATAAAATTTTATAACAAAGACTTGGACAAGCCTAGTCTCAGGATCCTTTCTTGCCTGCATACAAAATGAGGCTTCATATTTAATATGTATTCCTGTGCCCAGTGGATTGGGCTAAGTATCACAAGTCATTGTTTCCCCAAGTGAATGACTTGTGAATAAAATGTTTAAAACCTTAGCTATGTATCCAGCTAAACACCAACCATTCTTCATTCTAATACTACCTATTCACCACACCATATGAATTTTTGAAGACCTGTTCTGATTAACTTAATCACCTACTCAAGAATTGTGAATGGGATTTTTACTGTCTGCAAGATAAAATCCAAATCCCTTAGCATGTTGTTTATGATTTTCCCAATGTAGAGCCCCAGGCTTATACACTATTCACAACTAATTTCAAGAAAAAAAAATGCAATTTTTGCCATTCTTCCAAATGAGCCTCATATTTTGTAACTGTTTGGTCTTTGCTCATGTTTTTTTTCCTTTTGCTCAAAATTCTCTCTATTCCCAACTGCTTGACAAAATTCTATTCATTTTTTTTTGTCTTAAAGGCAACCTTTCTTAATTCTTAATTCCAGAATTGGGAATTAGTTGTACAATTTTATGAATACTTTGGAAAATTATTTATAAAACTCATCTGACACATTTATACTAGTAATCTTTTTTGCACTTTGCTACAATCCAAGAGAAAAAACTTACCCTTAACCTCCCACTATTCTATGATTGAAGAAATTGATACTTAGCAAGACAGCCCTAGATCAAGAACTAATAAAGGCCAGAAATCAGATTAAGATTAATTTAGCTAAATTCAAAGTTTGAGCTTTTATGATAATGACAGTAGGTAACTTTTCGCCCAGTCCAACTATATTTAAGGCAGTGTTCTCTTTACATTTAAAAACATATCTCTCCTTTTTGAGTCTCTTTATTTTCCTGTCTCTGAGGCCTGATTTTTCTCCCATATTATTATACACTATTTCTCAGTTTCTGTTTCAAGATTTTTTTCCTCTTCTCAATCCTGAATTGTTGGAATGTCCCAACTTTTGACTCTTTATCTTCTTTATCGATAGTCATTGTCATGGTTTTAAATACTATCTATATGCTTGTGACTCCAAGATTTACATATCCAACTCCAATCTCTCTGTGAGCTACAGACAAAAATATCCAGCCACCTGCTCAGAACTTCCATTTGGATGTCTAATTTAAAGTTAAAATATTCAGAGGAGCTTATCTGTTTCATTCTCCTACCAAAATATATTCCTATACCTCCTTTTTCCCTATCTCACCAAAGAGTACACCATCTACCCAGTAGTGCAAAGCAAAAACCATTAATGATCTTTGGTTCTTCTTTTTCTTTCTCATTTAGAATCTGTAGCAAATTCTGTTGGTGTCCATCACAAGATCTCACAATTTCTCACCACCTGCATTCTTACCATGTTCATTGAAGCCACCAAAATATCTGACCTAGAACTTGTCCAGTTTTCATAAATAGGTTTTCTTCTTCCAATCCTACCCCAGTACTAGATAGTTTCCATTTTCCCCTGCAAGTCTAATTACTGCTGCCCTCACCTTGCCCTGTGTCTTCTGATGCTGACCGGAAGGGACTGCACCATCGGGCCCCCTTGTACTCCAGATTGCATTAGAATTTGGCGAATGAGCAGGGGTGAGGAAGGGCATCAGCAAGAGTTAGAAACCAGGGGGAGCATAAAAGGAGAGATTAATCCCCAGGATTAATCCCACACAGAGTGACCTCAGGTTGATCAGTTCATTTAAAGGAAGAAATAGACCATTTATAAATAATAGCTGGAGATTTCAATACCACACTTTCAGTAATGGATAAAATATAGAAGACGTGAAAAACACTATAACTAGACCTAACAGACATCTATAGAATACTCTACACAACATAAAATACACATTCTTCTCAAGTGTACATGAAACATTGTCCAGCATACAGACCATATGTTATACCATAAAACAAATCTCAATTAATTTAATTATTTAAAGTCATAAAACTATGTTTTCTGACCAAAGATAATTAAATAGAAATTAACAACAGGGAATTTTATCTCTTTTAGCTACTGTATATTCAGAGTAGGAAAAGAGTGTCACATACTAGTGCTAAAAACAAAGTGAAGAATGGTTTGAGCACATGAATGAATGAAGGATGGGGCAGCCAGCTCGGTACTATTATAATCATCATGTCACAGATAAGGAACTGAGAGCTACCTAGAAAATTACAGACCTAAGAATATTGAACTACTTTTTAAAAATCCAAGAACTATGTCTTATTGCACTTTTTATTTTCCTTAAGCTCTAACAGAGTACCTTGCACATAGCAATCACTATTGCTTTATGTTCACTAATGAAAGCATTTTAAGGAAGAGCAATGTGGCAGCAATGCAAATATTGGCTTTTGGAAGGGAAACTAGTTAGGCATTTATTTTAGTACTTAGGTTTATATTTCCATATAGTCTCAGATAACATAAATTCATCATTAAAAAGATATTTTAATGAAGGCATCTGTGACTATTACAGGCAAACTTTTATGATTTACATATACTTATCTATAATTGCTTACCTAGTTTGTAGATCATCCAGGCCTTTGTTTCTATTTCTTGGCTCATTAATAATTTTATCAAATAGTTTGTATAGAAAGAAACTATCAAAAATTCATATTATTTTTAAATTTTTATTAGCAATTCTGATATAAGCAAATGAAGTTACTTTAGAAATAAACCATGAAATTATGTGAATATTACCCGTGAATTTCTTGAATTTAGCTTCACAACTGTTTTTTTCAAATCTATACTGAATATATGTATATTTATAATGTGACATATGGGATTAAAAATGTAGGTATTAACCACACTCTGTTATTTGGTTAAGAAGCAAGCATACGAAGCAAGTAGATATCAAGTTCAACACAAGATGCTATATAAGCACATACAGGGCACAGGGAACCAGATTTGCTTAGGATTTCAAAGACTATCCTAATATAATTTTCATGAATTATTTTGATATTGTTTTACCACATAGTTACATCTATAGCATGTGTGATGTTTATAGTTATAGTGATGGAAATTTGTTGTGCTTTTCATGATTGTGAATTTGGTAGTTTGGGTACTAGTCTAGTCTCTGGGTACATTTATTTACTCATGAAAAACAAAGAAATAACTAATAACCCTTATTTCATAATAGTATAAAACTACTTAAAACATACAGTTCCATGAAATGAAGACACTTTCTAACCACAAAAACTTTATATTAAAAAATATCATTAGAAAACTTAAAGATGGATTTTAAAAACTATGCTCTTAGATTAAGGCAAATGAACAGACTGGGATGCCCAAATCTAGTTGTCAGTGTCAAAAAAACAGACCAAAACTTCTCTCATAAGGGTACATAATACTTTCATATATTCCCTTTATGTAACTCTAGATTTTCATGTTTGTCTTAATATGAAAAATCCTTTAAAACAATTTTTAAGCATACTGCTCCTGGTCAGTAAACTGCTATTAATTATTCTACCAAAGGGCAAAAGGAGCTCCTCTTTTGCATAATATTACTTTAAGAAATTAAAAAATATCATTGCTGTAAGATATTTAGTGGCCACCAAATCTTAACAAAATTCTATAAGATTATGATGAATAAGGAAAGAATAAAAATTCAGACAATTTTCAATTCAGTCATGAACCAATGTACAAGAAGTTAGGAAATTTAAATTGACAAAGATTAGAACCTATAATGAAAATATTTATGTATCAAATAGGATAGTGCTGAAATTCATAGAAAAATATAGAAAAAAGGGATAGAAATAACTTTCAAAATAACTTTGTTTAAGAATTATGTCAAAGTTTCAGGAATACTGGAGTCTGTGTATACTTCACATTCGGTGCCAATCATAATCCCAAAAGACATAATTCTGAACCCATAATCCCAAATATCGAAATCCTGAAAGATCAAAAATCCCTAAATATTAAAATCCCTGAAGTCTAAAATCCTGAAAATTACAATTAGTGCATTTTCCGTTGTATGCAGGATAGTTGCATCACGTTAGTTGCATCATGCTGGGTGGAACTATTACCTTGCTATTGTATTTATTTGGAAAATACGTGTGTTTTAAGGGGGTTTGTGCAGGCGTCAAATTGCAAAGACTGGATTTGTAGATTTAATTTTAGGTGTCAACTTGACTGAATTAAGGAATACTTAGAATCCTGGAAAAGTATTATTTTGGATGTGTCTTTTAGGGTGTTTCCAGAGGACATTAGTGAGTGTATGAATCTGAGTGAAGTAGGTGGAGAACATTTGCTCTCAATCTTGGCAGGCACTATCCAATTGGACAGGGGCTGAAGAGAACAAATACAGAGGTTAATTGGTCCTTCTCTGAGAATTGGGACAGATTTTTCTTCTGCTGCCCTAGACATCAGACTTCTAGGCTTGCCAGCCTCTGGACTCCAAGACTTAACATCAGTGGTCTCCCAGGTCCTGAGGCTTTGGCCTCAAACCGAGAGTTACATCATTGGTTTTCCTGTTCTGAGGCCATCAGACTTGAACTGAGCCACTCTACTGGCATCCCAGGGTCTCCAGCTGACAGATGGTCCGTTGTGGGACTTCCCAGCTACCATAATTGCGTGAGCCAATTCTTCTAATAAATCCCTGTCATACACACACACATACACACACACACACACACCTCCTATTGGTTCTCTCTCTCTGGAAAACTCTTATTAACACAGATTTGATATTGGGGAAGCTGAATATTGTTCCTTCTTACTATATTCCTTACAATGCAATGGAAGAAATCTATGAAATTTTTCTTCTACTAAACAGCTCTGACAAGTTAAGTATACTAGGTTACTTAATGATGAATGATAAAATATAAAAGTTAATTATTATTGCTGCTGCAAAAGCAGAAAACTTCACTGCAATGCCTGAGCAACAACCAGATTTTCAAATGGACAGCATATACTTGCAAAACTTGTGGACCAGAGCCACTCTCCAAATACAAGTCTAGTGAGGGACTCAAAGATCACAGAAGTGAAAATGCAGGCGAAAAATACAAGAAATCCCCCCTGCTAAATTATTCAATTGTTTGTGACTTCTGTTCCTTCACACAGAGCACCAAGTCACTATGCCATCCATGTATTTCATCTTCACATCACTTCCAATACTGGAGGTATAAATTGTGTAAAGACTTTTGGAAAGTTCTAATTCATTTTACATACTTTTTTTTGCAAATTTGACTCCATGAAAGTGTATTATCACAATGTTAACTTTGTACGTGTTAGCATGCTGTATATAAATAAAGACTTTCTCAATACATGAAGAGATGTACTTTTTGTATATCTGCATTTGTGAAAGATAACATTTGTCAATATCTCAGACCTTTGGGTGAGTGCGTTTACAGCAGGAAAGCACTGCAGTTTTTGATCAAGTCAAAAAGATTTAGGTTGTCTGTCACAGTATTTCAGATGACCACAGTTATAAAGCTAGGTACACACAATTATCAACCATAGTGATATACATTGGTACATTTTGCTTTTTAATCTATTTCCTTATGAATATGGTTCATTTGCTCGTAACTGTTACATGTGTGCAATTGTCATCATTACACCTGAGTGTTTATGTTTGCAAAAATATGTATGTTATTATTGCCTATTGTATTGTATAAAATGGCCTATGAAATATTGTGCTGTGTTTTTATGTTTCTCAATCACTTTGTAAAAATGTAAGTAAATGACTTTTAAAGTATTTTTTCCAGAATAATATTTTTTGGGATTTCAAACTTTTATGAATGTGATTTTCAGGATTTTAAACCTTAGAAATTTTGATCTTTTAGGATTTCAACATTTGGGATTATAGCATTTGAGATTATATCTTTTGGCATTGTAGCCCAATCTTCTTCACATCCAGGTTTTGCGATTGTTAAAATGATTATAGCAATTTTTTTTCACAGCTAATGAACCATTTAACTAAAGTTAATATTTTATTCAGATTTCCTCAGTTTTTGCCTTATGTCCTTTTTTTGTTTCAGAATTCTATCCAGGATGCCAAATTATATTTAGTCTTCTCAGACTCCTCTAGACTATGAGACAGTTTCTCAAAGTTTCCTTTGATTTGATTACCTTGACAGTTTTGAGAAGTTCTGGTCAAGTACAATATTATCAAATATCTTTCCATTTGGGTTTGCTTGATGTTTTTCTTGCAATTACACAGTATTTATGGGTTTTGGGGAGGAAGACTTCTGATGTAACTTGCCATTCTTATCACATTGCATCAAGGGTACACGCTATTAACATGACTGATAATGATGCTAATAGTTTTCACCTAGCAAAGAAAGTACTTGTCAAGTTCTTCCACTTGAAAGTTACTTTTTCACCTCTCTTTCTATAATGTACTCTTTAGTAGAAAGTAACTAGACACAACTCACATATTAGAAGTGGGACATTATCCTCTGCCTCCATGAAATGTAGTAGCTAAATAATCTATTTGGAATTTTTCTGCATGGAATATTTGCTTACTCACCTCCCATTTGTTTATTTATTCAACTATTTACTTATATCAGTCCAGCACATAGATACTTATTTTATAATTTGGGTTATAATCTAATGCTATGTTATTTATTTTATTGTTCATATTGTTTCAGTTTTGACCACTGGAGTTTTTTTTTTCAGTTGGTTCCTTTGTCCCTTTGATATGCCCCCACTGCTTCATTTTTTGAGCATTACCTTAACTTTATGGATAAGAAAATGCTCAATAATTCATTTTGTATATTTACCACCTCAACCCTAGGATCAATCACTAATGTAAAAACTCATCACCAAACTCTCAGTCATACAAATTTCCTCCTACATTTTCTTATAGACATTTTATACTTTGCATTATGTTAATATTTAGGTGTTTGATTCACTTTGAATTAATCTTTGTGTAAGATATGAGGTCTGTGTATAGGATAACTTTTTATATATAGATATAGAATTTTTCCAGCACCAGTTATTGAAGACTATCTTTTCTTCATTGAATTGCTTATGCACCTTTGTCAAAGAGCAGTAAGGGTACAAAATTTCTGGATTCTCTACATTGTTCCTCTAATCAGTGGGTTTATCCTTTTGCCAACGCCATAGTGTCTGTATTACAGTTCGTTGCTAAATCAACTGTAATATTGAATCTTGAAATTGTATTGAATCTTAAAATTGAGTAATATGATTCCTCCCCATTTGTTCTGTTACAGAATTTTGTTGGCTATTGTAGGTCCTTTGACTTTCCCTATAAACTTTGAACTCAATTTTTCGATTCCAAAATATCCTGCAGAGATTTTTATTGCAATTGTATTAAATCAATAGATATTTGGGGGAAGATTTGAAAATTTAACAATGTTGAGTTTTTCAGTCCATGGACACAGGATATCTTCCCATTTATTTAGATCTTTTTTGAATAATTTCATCAATGATTTAAATTTTTCACATGCAGATCCAGTATATATTTATTAGATTTATACTTTATTTTTGAGAGGTGCTAGTGAAAATGGTATCTTTTTAATTTCAAATTTTAAGTGGATATTTGATATACAGAAAAGCAATTGGCTGTTATTTATTAACCTTGTATCTTGCAACCTTTTGATATTCATTTATTAATTGAAGAGTATTAGGAAGATTTTTTGAAGATTTTTTTTGTTTGTTTTCTACATAGAAAATCATGTCATCTACATATAAAATAATTTTATTTCTTCCTTCCAATTTGCATACCTTTAATTCATGTTTCTTGCCTTGTTAAAATAACTAGCTGGGATTTTGGAACAATTTTTTAAGATAAGTGATGAAAAAATACCCTTGCCTTGTTAGAAAAAAGCTGTCAATCTCTTAATACTTTATCAAGTCTAACTTTAGCAGTAGGTTTTTCTATATACCATTTATTAGGTTAAGAAAGTTCCTTTCTATTCTTAGTATTTTTAGAGTTTTTATCACTAATGTGATGTGTTAAATATTGTTAAATGATTTTTCTGCATCGATTAATATAATTATATGCTTTTTCTTATTCGTTCTTTTGCTGTGATAAATTTCTTTGACTCATTTCTAAACATTGAACCAGACTTCCATTTCTGCAATTAATGGTGGTGATGTATTTATCTTTGCTTTTTTTATATATATATATATTGCTGGATTTGATTTGATAATATTTTGTTAAGGAATTTTGCCTCTATGTTTATGAAAGATATTGGTCTTTAGTTTTTTGGGTTTTTTTTTTAATTTGTTTTGTTTTTCTTGTAATGTCTTTATCTGGTTTTGTTATTAGTGAATAATGACCTAAAGAAGTAAGTCAAAAACCATTCTCTCTTTCTTCTATATCCTGAAACAGATTGTGTAGAGTTTTTTCTTAAATGCCTTATAGAATTCACCAATAAAACTATTTGGGACTCATGATTTCTCTTTCAGATGGTTTTTGACTACCAATCCATTTATTAATAGTTATAGATCTGTCCAAGTAATTTATTTCTCCTTGGATGAGTTTTGGTAGTTTTGTTTCTTTCAAGGAACTGGCCTATGTCATCAAAGTTAACAAATTTGTGGTCACAAAGTTATTCATAATATTTTCTTATTATCCATGTAATATCCATGGGATTAGTAGTGATGAATGCCCCTTCAATTCTAATAATAACAATTTGTGTCTTCTCTCTCTTTTTCCTTGGTTAGCCTGATGAGAGTTTTATCAATTTTTTTGAGCTATTCCAAGAAGTAGCTTTTGGTTTCATTCATGTTGATTATTGTTTCCTGTTCATTGATTTCCTTTCTAAAATTACTATTTATTTATTTCTGCTTGCCATAAGTTTAGTTTTCTTTCTCCAGTTTTCTAAGGTTAGAAATACTAGGTTATTAATTTTAGATTTATGCTCCTTAGAGGTCTGTATCTTGAAGCCCTTTCATCTGTAGTCCAGATAGAATACTAGAGGCTTGTAAGTATGGTGGTAGGGTATGGAGGAGAGGGAATATTCCATATTCTTATTAATCTAAGTGGGCCTGTGTCTTGGGGATGTGACTTTCACAAATGTTTCTCTCTCTTCCAGAGACGTGGTATTTTTACTCCTGCTCCTTACTCCATTTCCTGGCTGCAATGTCCCTGATCTATTTTGTTGAAGCCCTGTCCCCTGTTGACTTTTTTTCTCCTTAATGATTCAAGAAGACTGGCGATGGGATAAAATTCCCTTTCTCTACCTGGGAAAAGTTTTTAGAATTACCTCATGATGAATTCTTTCTTTTCCCCTAGAAATTAGGCATTTATTAGGGAAAAGATTCTAGATAGGGTTTCAAGATGGCTGCCCTGCTCTTTTCCTAGCTGGCACCATCAGAAGAGCTTTCTCAAATCCGCACCATAGGAACTTGGTAGGTTTGTGGAGCAAAAGCCTAAGCAAGTGTGGGGCCACTTTATGACTGCAGTCCCCAGGACTTTTATCACTTTCAAGCTAGTCTGAATTCAGCCTGCAGTAGTTTCTCAAAATTATCATTTCAGTGTTGCTGTCAGCTCAGTGATTTCTGTGGTTTCTTCTCCAGGTAAGCAAATCTCCAGAACGGTCTTTCTGGATGGGGCTCCCTCTAAATTTTGGAATTTGAGTTTGCTTTGTTTAATGATGGGTCAAAAAAAGCATTGGTTTTAGTTTGCCTAGGATTTTTTGTTATAAGGATGGAAATGACAACTCCTCCTCCATTTACATTACATTTACATGTAATGCTAATCCTGAAGTCTCTAGAAATAGAGATTTGTTCTACCACTCACACCATGGCAGATCAAATTTGTAATGTGTAAAATTCCTTAAATAGTAGGATTAGTATGGTAATACTAATTGGCATGATTTGAACAGTGTATCCTAAAAAGATAGAACAAAATTTATTTTCAAGTACTTACCAAATATTTTAAAAAGCTGATTATTTAAAAATATGAGACCACAAAGCAAAACTTTAAATAATTTTAAAGCTAAAAAGTATATATTATATTTTAATAGGAATATTATTAAATAGAATTTTAATTGCAAAGTGAGAAAATAATAAATTTATGCTGTATTTTTATAAGCAAACATTTATAAAACATAAATGGAATTATCTGTTTACTTTATTAAACCTAGCCTAGTACCAGGCTGTTCTGTTTTATTTTCAGAATTTAATAAAATTTTACTAAATATTAATACTTAATAAAATAATATGTGGTTAGCAAAATTATTCTATCAAAACAGATTTATATCACTATTTAAATTTTTAAAATAAATATCATTTTTAATTTTCAAATTAAAAATAATTCATGTTTTTGACATCATCAGAATTTCCCACTTACAAATTTAGAATCCAATCAAGTAGTTGCCAATCACAGGATCCTGAAATATTTGTATCTAACATTTAACACAAAAGCATAACAATATATACATATTTAGTACAGGTAAATTCTTCCCTAATTTTCTAGCTGAGTTTTCAAATGGAAACAATTTTCACTTCCTTTAAGCCATGATCATTCCTTTCATCCTTAAAGTAAGAAAACTTTATTTCCTTATATAAAGATTGCAGACTCTGTAGAAACCATCATGATCTGTAGCAAAGTTTCCTTTCATTTTGTCTTTCACCAATTTTCTCTCTTTCTGTTTGTAGGGAGATACATGCTTAAGAGAAGCAACTATTTGAAATTCATTCTGTAAAATCTATTCCTTAAAATAGAATTTTTTTTTATTTCTATGCATTTTTTCTCTTTCTCTACTTTTTTGAAGGGAATGGTTTCTTATGAATGTTTTCAACTCAGCTGTTTTATTAATAGTTTTGCTCCGTTTGAAACGGATGTAATTAATATTGTAATTCTGAACTTGCACCCTGAAGTAATTTCCTAAAAAGCACAACTTTTGAAAATCAACTGAATCAATAGGACGTATGTTATGATTTCTATGTTTTTATGATAAATGTTTCTTGAGGCTTGAGGCCTCAGATTTTGAAAAATTTTATATTCAAATGTGAAATAATAGAGTAAAGGTGAGATAGCTATTGAAATGAATCAACACTCATCATTTATGAACAAGTGAAAAATAATTTGGGGAAATACATCAATTCTGTTGAATGTGTCTATACGTCAGCATTTTCTAGTCTCAAAAATAAATCAATTATTTTAAATAAAGCCTTTCTTTTCAAAAGAAGCAGAAGGGAATAAGGAAAATTTTTTCATTCATTCAAGAAGGAAATGAGGCGGCTGGGGAACTTTGCTTGTAGGTTTTGATGGAAGATAAAGAGGCAACCAGGGCCCCAAGCAGGCCTCTTAAACTTGTTTAAAATATTTCCTTTTGCAATTTTTTTTTCTTTTAAAGCTTTCAAGTTGTAATCATTACCATATGGGATTTAGTAAGAAATTGTTAAAAAATAATTGCTCACAATAATCATAAGTGGTCTGAATTAAATTAGAGCAAAGAGAGATGATGTGGTGAATAAAATTTGTTTTAAAGACAAATGCTTAATGGAAGTGCACATTTAATAGTGTACATAAAAGTATTTGTCATTGGCAAGAAATCATAAGCATTTTGACTTCATATGAATAATGTCACTATTTGGATTCAGTTATCACTCATGTAATTATCATTTTTTTCTTATGCTGTTAATCAATTGATGACATATTAGGGAAGATAGTTTCTAAGTGTACACTCTAAAAAAAAGAACTCTTAAAAACTTTGTGTACATAATGTTATGTTATTCTTAAAAGAATGTTTAATGTATTTTTTTTTAAAAAAAAAGGTAAAGGTAAAGCAAATGACATTAAAAGACCAAAAACCTGCTTCTGTAGATCTAACAACAACAACTATATATATATATGTGTGTGTGTATATATATATATATATACATATATATATATGTACATGAGAAAAACAGAAAGTAATGTAAACTTAAACATCAATAAGATACCATTTCTTCCCTCACAGGTTAGCAAAAATTCAAAAACTTAAGGTTGTGGAGAAATAAATGTTTTCATACACAGCTGGCCAGAGTTGAAAATGGTACAATCCATACAGAGAGAAAGTTGACATAATATAACAAAATCATTTATGTGTTTGCCTTTTGATCCCACAATCTTACTTCTGGGAATTTATCCAGAAGCTATACCTCTCAAGTATGAAAAAATATGTGCACATATTCATTCATTGGTACATTACTTATAATAGCAAAATATTGAAACCATCCTTTACTAGATTCTAGCTGCATACATTCAAATAGAGTAATAGGATCACAGCAAGGATGAAGACTGTAGCAACCAACATGGAGAGAATTATTTCAGGCTATCTTAAGTAAAAAGAAACAAGAAAACAAGAAAAGAGAAAGAATGAAAAAGTCATGTACAAAAGAATATATATTTTATGCTACATTTTGTGAAAGAGAGATAAAGAAAAATGTATATACACTAAAAAAAGAAATACATTTTGAGCTCTATTTAGTTACATTTAGTAGTATTATGTTTTAATTCTAAAATTAAGGTTGAAAAATGGGGGATTAGTGGTGACCTCCTGGCTCACTGCTCCCAGATAAGGAGGTAAAGAACTTGATGGGCTACACACAAGTGGATCATTCCCTCCTAAGAACAGCATTGTGAATCTGCAGAGAAACAGCATGGGACATGCAGTGCAGGGGGAAAAAAGTGAAAGAGAGATAAGTTCACAAAGACTGGAGTGTTCAAGAAATACAATGGGGAAGAGAGCACAGCACGAGAGGGCCACACCTGCCCAGTGTGATCTGATCCACAGGAGGATGCCTGGCTTCCCCACAGACCTCCACACCCACTCAGACAGTGAAGCACCTAAAGTTGGTGCAAAGTCATGGCACAGGACCACAGGCTCTGTGGAGAGAAGACAATAGCGGAAACATTTTGAACTCCATGGTGCTCTGTGCTGGGATTGCACTGGGCAGGGGAGGGACTGATCTGAGTGGTTACTTCCCTTGACTGCAGGAGGGAGTTTGGAGACAGGCACCTTGCCTTAGGTAGTCAGCAGGACAAGAGCATAGGAGGTGAATACTGAAAAGGGGGCTCTGCCCCTGGAAACTGCTGATGATTCAGCTGGCTGAGGGAGGAACAGAAAGAGCAGGACCCTCTGCTAGGCAAATGTGAGACCCAAGACTGTGATGCAGAAGGGACAGCTGACGGCCTGTTGATTCAGCCCACTGGTCTGGCATCCACCAACTCCTGAGTGGTTCCCCCCAGCGCTAGCTCTCCAGAGGCAGGCAGCTGCCATTTTGTGGGCCCACAGTCTAGAAATGCTGCAGCATGTGGCAATTTCAGGCAACAACCCTTCGGGGAGTTTGGTGCTGGGCATTGTGGGCTCCGCCCTTGGAAGGAAGTGGTAGAAGTGAGAAAATCTAGCTTTCTCAATGTGGCTGGTATAAATCTGCAGGACTTTGGTGCTGAAAAGTAGTTGGCTAGTCAGGCTGGTGTCAGCAGGTGAATCTTGAGTGCTCCTCACCAATACTAGTTCTCTGGGGGGGGGGAAGAGGGGCAGCCACCATCTGTGGGGTCCCCAACCCAGAGATGCTTCAGTTTCAGGCAATATCCTTCCCCCAGTCTGGGGACTTTCACACTGGGTGTAGCAGGCTCCCCCCCTCCAGGTAGAGAGAAGCAAGAAAAGCCTCTTTCTCTGTGTGACTAGTGTCAATCTTTGGGGCTTTGGTGCTGAAAAATAATCAGCAGCCTGTCTGGTTTAGGTCATGTAATAAGAACGTAACTCTAGTGCTTGCTTTCCACATCCGGGCAACTGCCAGCACTGGAGTTTGCGGACAGGGAGGAAAACCTGATCAGAGATCTCAGCAATTGCACCAATTGACCCCTGCCATTAGGAGTAACCTTCCAAGAGTGGTGAAAGAGCCCTGAATAACATATTAGCATCTCCCCCAGGGGAAGATCAAGCAACCACAGAAGCACATACACCCAAGCTTGCGGGCATCAGCTGCGATCTATCTTGCCTTTACGCCCATCTTAACGGGGAACGGGGTCCAAATAAACCTCAGGAGTGGCAAGACCCCTCCCAAAGTTTGGGGCATTCATATACCCCATCTGGGAGACCTGAGTGTACCACAGAGACATCAGATTACCTCGATAACTGGCTCCTCCGAGCAAGCTACAATCAACAACAGAGAGGTAACCCCATACTTTAACATAGTGCCTTCCAACTCAAGCTTTAGAGGGCAGTGCAGTCATACACACAAGTGTGATCCACCAGCTGGGAAATTTAGCTGGGGGACAAAACTCACTAGTCTCCATTGGCAAGAAGTGAAAACAACAGGTCAGAGGTAACCAAACTTGCTAAAATAGCCCTAAGGAAATACCCCAGCATCCCTCTCCCCAGCACTATCAAGTAACAACCCTTGTAGACTTAGAGATGGGGCTGTAAACCAGTCCTAGAAGCCCCAGTTATTGACAAAGGAGTCTGATGAGAAAGAATCAGCAAAAGAACATAGGAAACATGAAAGATCAGAGAGAAAATTGAATCCCCAAAAGAAATCATTAGACCCTAATAGACACCAACTTAAATGAAATGATTAAAATGACAGAGGAAGAATTCCAAACATGGATTGTAAGAAAACTCAATGGAATTGAAAAGAAAATAGAAACCCAACACAAAGAAGCTACATTAATACAAGAGCTGAATGAAAAATTGTCTAAAGAAATTAAACTATTATGAAAGAACCAAACAGAAACACTGGAAATGAAAGAGACATTCAAGGAACTACAAAACATAGTGGAAAGCCTTAAGAATAGAATGGATCACACAGAGTAAAGAATCTCAGAGCTTGAAGATAATGCCTAGGTGCTAAACAAATCAGATGAATAAAAATAACACAGAAGCAAGAGACATGAACAAAACATGCAAGAAATGTGGGATTATATAAAGAAACCAAATGTAATAACTATAGGCATCTGAGAGAGAGAGATGAAGAAAAAACACAAGGGCTGGAAAACCTATTTATTGGAATAATGGAGGAAAACATAACTGGTCTGGCCAGAAATCTAGATAGCCAGGTACAAGAAACACACAGAAATCCTAGGAGACTCAATGTGAAAGGGCAATCACCACATCAAATGATTATAAGACTGGCCGAAGTAAACACAAAACAGGCAATCCTTCAAGCAATAAGATGAAAACAGAAGATAACTTACAAAGGAAAACCCATCAGACTAACTGCATACTTCTCAACTGAAATCTTACAAGCTACAATGAACTGGGGACCCATTTTCAAATTTCTTAGACAGAATAATGGCCAACATAGAATTCTTTACACAGCAAAACTAGCTTCATCTATGAGGGAGAAATAAAGACTTTCTCAGACAAGCAATCACTGATGGAATTTGTGAAGACCAGACCTGCCCTGCAGGAAGTACTGAGACATGCATTGTACACTGAACAGCACAACAGACACCCACCAAAGTAAAATCACTCAAGAGTTATAGTCCTGAAACTGGATTCCACAATGGCTCAAGAGGTAAAACAAAACAATAAGAATTTATTCAACAGTATGAACAGAAATATACCCCAAATATCAATTATCTCAATAAATGTGAATGGCTTGAATTGTCCACTGAAGAGACATAGACTGGCTGAGTGAATTAAAAAAACACAAGCCAAGTGTCTGCTGTCTGCAGTAAACGCATCTAACCCAAAAGACTCTTTCAGACTCAAGGTAAAGCGTTGGAAAACAGACTTCCACATAAATGGAAGCCAAAAGAAAGCTGGGGGGTAGATATTCTTATATAAGATAACATAAACTTTAAAACAGCAAAAGAAAAGATAGATAAAGATGGTCAGTATATAATGGTGGAAGAAAAAATCCAACAAGACTTCACAATTCTTAATATTTAGTCACCCAACATAGGAGCACCCAGATACATAAAGCAAACCCTGTTTGATTTAAATAACATGATAAACATTAATGCCACACTAGCTGGGACTTTCAACACTCCAGTGACTGAACTGGATAGATCCTCCAAGCAGAAAATAAGGAAAGAAACAATGGACTTAAATAGAGCTCTAGGACAAATGGGTCTAACCGACATCTACAGAACATTTCACACAAATAAAGCCAAATATACATTCTTCTCCTCAGCTCAGGGAACTTTCTCTAAAATCAATCACATCCTAGGCAAAAAATTAGATTTCAACAAATTTTTAAAAATAGAAAGTATACCATATATCTTCTCAAACCACAGTAGTATAAAATTAAAGATCAATTCCAACAGAAACAACACTTCAGATATTCATGGAAATTAAACAATTTATTGTTGAATGACTATTGGATCAAGGAGGAGATCCAGATGGAAATCAAAAGATTCTTTGAACTAAATGATAACAGGGACATATTATTAAAACTTGTGGGATATAGCAAAAGCATCCATGACAGGAAAGCTAATAGCATTAAATGTGCACATCCAAAAAACAGAAAGTTCACAAATTAACAAGCTAGTAAACCATCAAGGAACTGGAAAAGGAAGAACAAATCAATCCTAAACCTAGCAGAAGAATGGAAATAACTAAGATCAGAGTAGAGCTAAATGAAATTGAGAATAAAAGAACTATATAGAAGATTAATAAAACCAAAAGTTGTTTTTTTTTTTTCAAAAAAACAAAATTGACAGTCCTCTGGCTAGGATGACAAGAACTAGAAATGAAAGGACTAATAAACTCAATTAGAAATTAAAAAGGAGAGATCACTATGGATATCATGGAAATACAAAACATTATCTTTGAATGCTATAAAAATCCATATACCCCAAAACTACAAAACATGGAGGAAATGGACAAAGTCTTAGAAACACACAACCTCCTTAGACCCAACCAGAAAAAAAATAGAATTCCTGAACAGACAAATACCAAGCCCAGAAATTGAAGCAGTAATTAAAAATTTTCCAATAAAAAAGTCCCAGATCATATAGGTTCACACCTGATTTTTACCAAACTTACAAAGAAGAACTCATACCTATACTGCAGAAATTATTCCACCACATTGAGAAGGATGGTGTCCTCCCCAACTCATTCTATGAAACCAATATCACCTTGATACCAAAGCCAGGAAAGGACACAACAAAAAAAGAAAACTACAGACCAATAACTCTCATGAACATAGATGCAAATATCTTCAACAAAATCTTAGCAAATCTAATCCAAGAGCACATCAAAAGAAAAATAATTCATCATGACTAGGTTGGCTTTATCCCAGAAATGCAAGGATGGCTCACCATATGTAAATCTATAAATGCAATTCACCACATAAATAAAAGCAAGAACAAAGACCATGTGATTCTCTCAATAGACACAGAAAAAGCATTTGACAAAATCCAGCACACTTTTATGATAAAAATTCTTAACAAAACAGGCATAGATGGGACATACCTTAAAATTATTAAGGCCATATATGATAAACCCACAGCCAATATTATATTGAATGGGGAAAAATTGAAAGCATTCTAGTTTAGAGCTGGAACCAGACAATGTTGCCCACTATCTCCATTTCTATTTAACAGAGTGCTGGGAGTCCTTGCTGGAGCAATCAGACAAGACAAGGAAATTAAGGGTGTCAAAATGGGGGCAGAAGAGGTCAAGCTCTCACTGTTTGCTGATGATATGATATTATATATAGAAAATGCCAGGGATTCAACCAAGAGACTACTTGAATTGATACATGAATTCAGTAAAGTCTCAGGATACAAAATCTATGAACTCAAATCAGTGACATTCACATACGCCAATAACAGTCAAGCCAAAAATCAAATCAAAGATGAAACACCATTCACAATAGCTTCAAAGAAAGTTAAATATTTAGGAATATAGTTAACTAAGGAGGTGAGGGACCTATATGAAGAGCACTATAAAACACTGAGAAAAGAAATGGTAGAAGATGTAAACAGATGGAAAACCCTACAATGTTCATGGAATGGCAGAATCAACATTTTTAAAATGTCCATATTACCTAAAGTTATCTACAGAAATTAATTCAGTTCCTATCAAAATAACAACATTCTTTACAGATTTAGAAAAAATAATTCTATGGTTCATATGGAACCAGAGAAGACCTCATAGAGCCAAAACAATCTTAAGCAAAAGAACAAATTGGGAGGCATCAGTCTACCAGCCTTAAGCGTAAAGCTAAGCTATAGTAACCAAAGCTATAGTAAACAAAACAGCATGGTAATGGCACAAGAACAGAGATACAGACCTTTGCAACAGGACTGAGAACCCAGATATAAAACCATGCTTATATTGTCATCTAATCTTTGACAAAGCAGACAAAAATATACCTTGGGGAAAACAATCTCTAATCAATAAGTGGTGCTGGGAAAACTGGATAACCACATGCAGAAGTTTGAACTGGATCTCCACATCTCACCTCTCTCAAAAATCAACTCCTGGTGGGTAGCAGACTTAAACCCAAGGCACAAAATCTTAAGAATTCTAGAAAAAAATGTTGGCAAAACTCTTATAGGCATTGGCCTAGGCAAAGAATTTATGAGGAAGCAATCACAAAGCAATCACAGAAGAAACAAAAATAAATAAAGTGATCAAATTAAAAAGCTGCTGTTATCACAAGAGCAAATAGACAACCTAAGAATGGGAGAAAAATTTGCATGCTTCACATCTGATAAATGGCTGATAACAAGAATTTATACAGAAGTTAAGAAAATTAACAAGAAAAAATCAAACAACCCCATCAAAAAAAGGGCAAAGGACGTGAACTGAAACCTTTCAAAAGAAGACAGAATAATGACCAGCAAACATAAAGAAAGGCTCAACATCTCTAATCATTAGGGAAATACAAATCAAAACCACAATGAGATAGCACCTAATTCCAGGGAGAATGACTTTTATCAAAAAGTCCCCAAACAATAAATGTTGGTGTGGATGTGGAGAGATTGGAACACTCTTACACTGCTGGTGGGACTGCAAATTAGTACAATCCTTGTGGAAAGTAATTTGGAGATATCTCAAAGAGCTAAACATAGACATGTCATTTGATCCAGCAATACCACTATTAG